>VDFB02041546.1:0-24904 GCA_007258455.2 Sequoia sempervirens
CACCCAAAATACCCAAAAGAAGACGTCATACTAGATATACCCATGACTTGAATACATAACATAGTGGAGATTACAAAACCTTACTAAACATAAGACTGATAAGCTAGGAAGCCACTTTCAAAAAGATGCAAATTTTCCACAAACATGTTGAAAGCCATTAACTAAGCTTTCTTTTGTTTCCACTCGTTTACCTTTGTGTTGGCGATCATGCTCAAATGAAGGTTTTGATTTGTTAATATCAGGCACATAACGATAACAAAATTTATTTTTGGATGAAGATGGAAGTTGCAAATCATGAATGCAAACATGACTTCTCAAGAAAGAAATGGCATGATATTTTCTTTTTAAATCATCAATCTCCTCCATGAAAATGGCAGATCTGTATCTGTTTAGAACTTGGTAGAGATGTGAAGAAGTGTCATGCATTGTGGATAATAACATGCCTTGGAATATGTGAACATAGGTCTCTTCTTATGAAAAAAAACCTTCTTTGAATAATTAACATTAGAAATTAATACAGTTTGGTGACCATATTGTATAATCAAACTAGAAACCAAAAATGGAAGATTGAGAGTCTCAACTAAGAATTCCACCTTATAGATAACATTCATACTAGAAGCCAACAACTAAAGACCAAATTTCATAAATAAAGTTCATGTTTTATATATCATGCCTTTGAGGGGTCCACAAGTACCATGAGCCTTTTGAAATCCTTCTCCATCTAAATGCATCCATTCCAAGACCATTGGGAGGTGGGTATACAATATGAGCCAAGTATTAATTTCTAATGTTAATTATTGAAAGAAGGTATATAAATTATTCGAGCATCTTAATTCTCATACAGAGTTACATCTTAGTCAATTTCTCAATGTATGATTTCATATATTTGTAAATTTTTCTTAATATAAAAACATATTTTATTTCATTAAAATTAACCTATCTATTCCGTGTTACAAAGGATACTCTTATTTTAAATTATAAGTATATAATTAAAAATTAATTAGTAATTTCAAGATAGAGTACACACAATTTCTTTAGTTAAAATAAAATAATATTCTTAGTTCCATGTTAGAGTTATGTAGAATGGTAGTTTGATGTCTCAAAAATATTTCTTTCATATATACTAAATTTTTATCATTACATTATGAGTGAATCATCTCAATTATATATCCAAGCACATCAAAAATTTATAGAGTGGAAAGAAAAATAATCACACATTTATCATATTTTTGTAAGGTGTTCGAAAAGACTAAAAGTTTCCCTAGAAAGACCTAATTAAGGAATAAAAAAAATGGAAAGTGTCTACCTCATTGTATGTTCTTTCCCATATAAAAAGATCATGGAAATGCTAAATGAGTTGATATAAGAATTTTTAAGAATGAAGGCACAAAATTCATAACACTAATCCTAAAAGCAACAAGAAAGACAATGAATAAAATCTTCCTAGTTATTTTGAAAGAAACTTTAAAAGGTTCTAAATCCCCTTCAAACCCCTTTCTAAATGAAGATAAAATAAATAAGTTACCAAATATTTCTTAGAGTTTAAGATGGTGATTTTGATATGATTTGAGAATAAATAAGATAAATTGGATGAAATCAAGTTTTGTTGTAAAGGTGATGAATTTTGGGGGAATAAGATAGAAATAATTTTGAACCTAGTTGACTCATTAAATGGCAATAAGATAGATTTTAAAGGGGCTTTATTTAAAATATGTAATAGTTAGATATGTACTAATACATTATACTCTCTATTAGATAGTTATTTCTTCCATAAACATTTCTTAAAATCTTATAATTTATTAATAATAGTGATGTGTACATCCCTAGACACTCTTTGATAACCACACTATAAATGTTTCTATTTTTACTAGAGGATACTCTAATTCAAAAGCATGTAAAGAGGAAGGGTTAGTTAACCTTGATATTAATGCAATGAGAGGTGGGATTATCTTGATGGTATCAAAGTTATTTTAAAGATATATTGAAGGTTTTTCTTCTATGCCTGAACACATTTAGTGAAATATAATGAATATGTGTTATCCTAGAAAAATATGTATAGCATTAAGGATAAAATTTAGACTTAAAGTTGAAGAAAATTTCAAATATTTAGAATAAAAATGGTGGGGATGGAATACAAGCTTCAAGAATCTCCTTGTAATAATTAATTGCAATAATAAATGATTAAAACTAAACACGAATGGATATGTCACCAATAATTTTTAGATAAAAGGACTAAAATTAGAGCCAAGATATCTTAGTTCAAGTATTAGGATAAAGGTATCAAATTCTTATTCAATGTAAACATAGCTGAGTTTGATAGATAACAAGTTGGCCCCATTAATAGTAAGGGAGCATTGTCTAATGAGATTAAGTTGACACTATTCAATTTTTAGAAGTTAGAACCCTAACATTTATATGAGGCTTGTAAAATAGAACCTTATTAGGAAGAGTAGGAGAGGAGAAATGAACCCATTAGTTATACTTATACAAATAAAAATAATTATAATAATGTTTAACCATTTCAAAATGTTAAATTTGTTTCACTATGGTGATCAATAGCTAATTTGTACAAGGAGGCCACAATTTATAGGGAAATGAAGACTACATAAGAGGAGAATTTATTAACATAGTAGCTTGGATGTAGTTGTTTCTTTATCATTAACTATTTTCTCTTTTTTCTTTTGTTGTTGAATATTTTATTTGATCTCTTAAAACTTATCAATGGTACTTGGTCTTCATAATGATTATTTTCTTCTTTTTCAGTTATTATCATCTTAGAAGGAATACCATTTGAATTTAGAGTAGGGAGAAATGTATTTTTCTTTTAAAGTATTTAAAATATTATATTTATTTGATGGTTCCTTCTTAACCTCTTCCACTCCTTGGAAAATTTTATCCAACCACTTGAATCTTCTTATATTAATCAATTTACTTCTATGATTTATGTATGTGTTTTTAGTGATTTACTCTTTATCCTTTCAATTTATTCATGTTATACTTTAATATAGTTATAACAAGTATATAATAGTTTTTCATAATTGGATATGCCTTAAGAAACTCTTTAAATGTGAAATTATTTGATGAGGGAAGATATAAATTAAGGTTATTCTTTCTTACTTACCTCATGCTCATCCATGGCCACTTTGTCCATAAATATCTCTGATCAAATTGGTTTTGAGGGACTATATTTTAAATATTTGGTCATTTATTTCTTTATTTAAAATTTAAAATTGATTTATGTAATTTAGTTTTTAATAGTTTAACATGGATATATGAAGGAATAGTTTATATATATATATATATATATATATATATATATATATATATAGTAAAATGGACATATTTTTATATTTTTCCTAATACTAGAAAATTTAATAATACCTTCATTCCTTCTAATCCCTAATGGAACTATTTTTATTATACATTTCATTCAAAACAATCTAGTTTCTTTCCTCTAAATTTATTCTTGATTCAGCATTTAGTTCACCAACCATTTTTGAATTAATGTCACTTAAGACTCAAAGGGAAAAATATGAAGAATTTTATTCAAGTTTCCATTGTATGCACCCTAAACTTTATATCATGAGTTGTTTGATATAATTTCTCAAAATAAATTTGTTAATGAAGCGTTTGATATAATGCCTCAAATAAATTTCAATATTAGTGTTTTGGTAGTGTATTAGAAATAGTGTTTTGATATATAATTACCTCAAATAAAAATTTCAATAGTGTTTTTGATACATAATGCACCTCAAATAAATTTTTTAATGAACTATTATTTGATATAGGGTGCATCTGATGGAAACTACTATTTCTATCATACTCAAATAAAATTACAATGAAGCTGTTTGATATAATGCACCTGAATAAATTTGTTAATTAACTTTTTTGATATAGGGGTGCATACAATGGAAACAATATTTCTATCATACTACATCAAAAATAACCATGAGCTGATTTTGATATAATGCCTCAAATAAATTTGTTTAATGGACTATTTGATATAATGCCTCAAAATAGAAATTAGAGTTGCCACGGTAGAAAATGTATGCAAAATGTGGAAGCATAGGCGGAACATGTTGAATTTTTGACAAAGTAGAAATGTATCATAGAAATAGTGTATGTTGAAATGGCTTTAGAAACTTTCAAACAACTACAGTTTCAAATCAACAAATTTGAAAAATTTCACATTTAGGGTTTAGAAATTTAACAAACAAACACATTTTGAAGTCTATGAAATTTGAATTTACAAACCTGGTGAGATATGCAAGTCAGGTTGATGAACTGTGGAGAGATAAAGTCGAGTTTTCCGTTCGCTGAAGAGATGAAGTCAAGTTTTCCATTCACTAGAGATGAAGTCAAGTTTGTTAGTCATTCCAGCATTACACCAGAGGCATAGGAAGAGAAATTAGAAAAAGAAAAATAGTAGTGACAAAGTTCTTTTCTTTTTGTCTTATTTGAGGGGTTGAGTCAAACGGAGTGTTCGTAGAACCCCACCCAAAATATTAATTTTTTTTTGTTTATGTTTTGGGGGGTTCGGTCAAACCAATGGTTTGGTGAACATAAATAATAATGCAGCTGAACCATTGAGTTTGGGGAAAGGAGAAAAAGTAGAAATTTCCTTCCCTCAGCAAAATTTGTAAACCACTATTGTGGTTTGACCCTTTAATAAAACTAAAAAGATAAAAACATAATAAAACCAAAACATATTAAGTATATTAGTTGGATGGCTGGATTCAGGGACTACGATTCAGGTTAAGGTTCGTGAAGTCTCACCATTTTCATCCCTCAACCCAAGCTTCAAAGGGAATTTTTTTTGTGTGCAGAGGCGGGAGGAGGTGGGAAAGGGGGGGTTCACTAGAACCAGGGGGGTTCTAACGAACCCCTAAGGGTTCGAGCGAACTAGGGTTCATTCGAACCTCCTTTCAAAAAGGGGTTTTCATTATTTTTTTGGTGGGATGGGGTCCACCTTGTATTTAAATGGTTCGCACGAACCAGGGTTCATTCGAACCCCAAAAACCAAAATTTTTGGTATGGGGCCATTTTTTGCCACTTTTCCTTCCTCACTCAAATTGTAAACCACTTTTGTGGGTTTACCCATAAGTATAAACACAAATTTTAGTTGAAAGAAATAAGTAATTACTTAATAGTTGTGAACCCCAATCTTAGACCTGAACAAACATAGCAAACACACACAATTAGATCCATATGCAAGGGTATGTGCAGAATCATCATGCAAAAAACAGGCCCTTAAGTGGCAAAAAATTCAGAAAAATCAATGTTAGGCAACTTGACGTAAATATTCAATGAATAAGTTATCCATATTATTTCAAAAATATGTAAGAATAGAATTTGTAGAAAATTGAATTTAGTTTCTAAAATACTAGGTTTATTTAAAAATAAATAAAATCTATTTAGTGAAAATTTGAAATTTCAATGCAGTAGTACTTAAATTTCAGGGAAAAAATAAGAAGTAGGTGTCTGTCTGACCACCCTAACCATAATAAAATGATAATATTTTTTTGTAATATTTTACATATAAGTAGAGGACTCATGTCGGATGTGATGCATATTTTTTTGTAATTTTTTTCCAAGTAAATAGTTAATTATGAATTTTTTATTACAAGTTTTAGAAAATATAAAAATGCGTCACGTAAAATGCACCTTAACTTGTCAAAAATTCATGAAATTTAAATTTTCTTTTTTTAATCCTATAGTATGTGAAGCATAGAGATGTGACACATTTTTGGATTCAAAAATCACGATACCGTTGAAAGTTATAGATGTTTTCAATCCCGACCCTATCACGTCGGGACTTTTAATTAAGTAATTCTAATAGAAAATGAATAATAATTATTTATTAAATTCAAATTAAATCATAATTTATATATTTTGGAAAGCTGAGAATCTCCTCTAAAAACCCTTTTCGTTTCATTAATTTTGGGTGAAAAAAAAGTCGTCAGCCACATACCCTACAAATATTGCCACTTTTTGGCGCACCATGATCCTGCACATACCCACAAGTTAGAACTAAGATTCCTCATGTAATTCATCTACAATTCCCAAAATAAAAAAAGAAAATGAAGAACAAAATAAGAAAAGCAATGAAATCATATTTAAACATGCAAACTCCCAATCCCATGGGGGAATTAGTGCCAATTTGATGTGGAAATTAGCACTTTCCCAACTCCTTTGCAAACTTTGTGATGATTTGATGAAGATTGATCCACTTGTTGATGAAGAACAATGAACTCCTTGGTGAAATCTACAATAACCTATCTAAGATGATGACAAATGATATGAAATGGATAAAATTAGCTCTCAATGTGAAGAGAGTAACTTTGCTCTTAAGTTGTGGATCCCAAATGAGAAGGAAAACCTTCTATTTATAGAAAGACAAGATGGAGGAATGAGCAAAATGAAGCAATGTGGGATCATTCAACATCCAATGGGCAAGTGCCACTTGTAATGATGTGAATTGGGGAAGCTTGAGCACATTTTGATGAATGTGCACAATAAATGATATTAGGTGGAATTTGAAAATCATGAATGACTTGTTGGAGGGAGAAAGGAATGAATTAAATGCCACTTGACTCAATGCACAAGGACATGTAAGAGGAAATGAATGCCTTTTTGGAAGGAAAAATCCATTTGGAGGGATTTTCAAACTTGGAGGAATATTCCCTTTTTTATGCCATTTTGAAAGCAATTAGGGAATTAATAAATCAAAGAAATGATTTATTGGTGCAAGTTGCAAAATCTAGAGGATTCAAGAGATTAGGATTAAATCAGGATTTAATTAATTTAATAGGGGATTTAGACGATGTGACAATTTTATTTAGATATTTGGATTGGTTTAAATCAAAGTTGAGAAGAATATGATTTAGATTTAATTAAATAAAATATTTTAATGTATTTAATTAAAGAGGGGTGATGTTAGATTAAATCAAATAAGGTTTAAATTATTTAATTTAATAAGATGACTTTAGGACTTAATTAAATAAAATGAATTATTTAATTAAATAGAAATACAATGTTAATTAAATTAGATTGATCAATTTAATTAACAGGAAGATGACAAATTAATTAGATAAAACTGATTTACTCAATTAAGGGATGGAAGGTGATGATTAGCTAAGAAAATGATTCAGGACAAAACGATGTTAGTAAATCTAGATCAAGTGTGTCGGTATATTTTCCATGTCTATAATAGTTAATACTAATAATAGTTGTAAGAGTTGAAACAGTTATAAAATCCATGGCATATGAAATCCATGGCATCAAAAGTTCCAAACATATAACAAAAGTAAAACAAAAGTTATAAGACTATGGCTTAGAGGAGCCTACATTACTAAGGCTCTAAGCTTTAGTCCTCTTGCGTAGAAGTCTAAGATAGGTCTTAGATGATGTTGCAACCATCATCTCTACCTATGTCTCAATGTCAAACTTAAAGGCACCCAAACCAACATCCAAGGTGTCTCCTTGTGCTCTATCCTCCTCCTCTACCATGGCTACTGCCTCTACCTCTCGATCTACCTGGTCAACCCAATCAAGGTCCTCATCAGTAAAAATAGGATCCTCGGCCTCAGCAATCTAATCTAACTGTGGATCAACCTCCTCCAATATGATGGGTGACAAGTCAATGCCTAGTATCTGTCTATGGTGAAGGAGTAGGTTGCAATGAACATAAACAAGATCATTCAATCTCTACACTGACAACCTGTTGTGCTTCTTGGAGTGTATGTGCTCAAACATACTCCAATTGCACTCACAACCCAAGGCACTGCATGGATGACTCAACACTCAAATCACAATCCTTTGAAGATTTGGTACTTTAGCACCAAATCTCTCCCACCATGCATCTGAGATGAGAAAAAGAAAAAAATAAATCTCATTGTGAAATGTGAATATTTAATTATAATATGAACATTGAATATAAAAGATTGAAAATTGGTAATTTTTAAACTACTATTAAGCAATTAATAAATTTTTACGTGGCTGAAATGTCAATTGAGTATCTTTGTATATATCTCTTACAAAGAGATCTCCTTGTGCAAGTTTGAAAATCTCTATCTCGACAACAATTTGGGCTTCAACATGAGAATCAAACATCTGCTCAATGACTATGTAAAGCCCACTCAAAACCTCCTCATTCGCCTTGAATTCTTTGTGGAATTGGAATGCTGGATTGATAAAATATGTTGCTACATGTAGGGGCTTGTGAAGTTGGAGGTTCCATCATCTATCGATGATCTCCCAAATGGGGTGATACTTACTATCAACTCCCTCATAAATGGACCTAATGGCCTCTTTGGCCCTATCCATGCCCTCGTATATATGTAGCCCATTGTGGGCTTCTCTCCATTGGAAACTCATAATAGAACCACTAAAGGCTCTATGCCCTATAATTATTATGAAACATTAACATAAGTAAGAGTCAACAGAAAAAAGAAAATAAAATAAATAAAAATATAATGTCTAGAATTACTAAAATAATTACTTATTACATTTACCTTGACAATCTCCTTAGTAGGCACCCAAAAGGTCTACTTATCAAAAATTCAACTTGATGCATTCACCCCTGCATTTGTCTTAGAATATGTTGAGGAAGACCACTCCTCACTAACAAACATCCTCCTCAAAGCTCCCTTTGATTGTAGTAAGGATTGTAGAGTGATGAAGTTGGTAGCAAAGTGTGTTATCCTAGGGTGAGCCAACTCCTTTTCCACCATGTATTGCCTCATAAGGCTGAGGGCCCATGTGTGATTATATATGAACTTACAAATATTCCTTGCAGTCTCCACACATTCTTTGATCTAGTCAAGCTTTCCAAGATCCTCTAATATGAGGTCAAGGCAATGAGTGGCACAAGGTTTCCAAAAAAATGATGGGTGTCTAGATCCATCAATAGTCTACCTACAACAACATAATTTGCTGCATTATCCATGATTATTTGCACCACATTCTCCTCCCCTACCTCAACCAAGACACCATCCAAAGCCTCGCAAAGGAATTCAACATTTTTGGTGTTGTCGAATGCATCAATAGATTTAATGAACATGGTACCACCTAAAAAATAAACAAAATAAATGATTCAATAAAATATAAATTTAAAATACTGATTGTTAATCACTAAAGCAATGCATTTTAGGATGTGCTTGATAAGGCATGTTATGGCCTTCTGTGAGAATTTTCAGTCTTAAGCCTCCCTCTTTATGTACATAAATTCGATTCAAATAGTAAAGGACCGCATCATTTCCCACATGGTACTCAGCTGGACTAATCCTTCACTACACTTATAACTTGATTTTCTTACAAAAGGGGTCTCATTCTTGTATTTGCTTGATCTTTTCTAGAAATGCAACCTTCAGCTGAGAGATTGCAACTACTTTAGCCCTTCTACTTAAGGCATCTGCAACCCTGTTTTCTTTTCCCTTAACGTATGAGATATCTATCTCATAGTTGCTTAAGAATTCCAACCACCTTCTTTGACATGCATTCAAATTGGGTTAGGTGAATAGATATTGGAGTCCTTTATGATCAGTATTCAACTTGAAGAGTCTTCCTACCAAATAGTGTTTCCATATCTTCAAGGCATGCATGATTACCACCAACTCCAATTCATGGGTGGGGTAGTTAGGTTCACGATCCTTAATTTTCCTAAACTCAAATGTAATTACTCATCCATTTTGCATTAGTACTCCACCTAACCCATCCAAAGATGCACCTATTCATTCTACAAATTCTTTTTTTGGATTGGGCACATGCAAGATTGGTGTGGTGGTAATAGCTTCCTTCAGCTTTTGGAAAGCAATACCACATTTATCTGTCCATTTAAACTTCTTTCCCTATTGCTAAAGGGAGGTTATAGGGTTAGCTATTTTTGAGAAGGTCTCTACGAACCGTTGATAATATCTTTCCAAACCCATGAAGCTCCTTACTTTGGCCACATTCTTAGGAATAGGCCATTCTATAATGGCTTGTATCTTGGCTAGATCCACAACAATTCCTTAGGATGATATAATATGTTTGAGATAATGCATTTTAGGTTTAAAGAAAGAACACTTGGAAAATTTTCCATACAATTTATGATCTCTCAACCTTTGCAAAACTATTCTTAAATTCTCCTCATGCTCTTGTAGAATTTTAGAGTAGATTAGTATGTCATCCATAAATAATAACACAATTTTTTCCTAGTAATGGAAAACATGGTTCATGAGACTCATGAAAGCAAAGGGGGAATTTGTTAGGCCAAAAGGAACCACCAAGAAGTCATAATGGCCATACTTGGTTTTGAATGTTGTCTTTAGAATATCTTCTTCCTTCGATTCTTAACTGGTGATAACTTGACCTTTTAAGTCTATTTTGGAAAAGATAGCCCCCTTCATTTGATTAAACAAGTCATCAATTCTAGGTACAGGGGATATTTGTTTTGAATGGTTACCTTGTTCAACATCCAATAATCTATGCACAACCTCAATGTTCCATCCTTCTTAGTAAACAACACTAGAGCTCGAGCTAAGGGGACACACTAGGATGAATCAATCCTTCATCCATTAGATCTTGCAACTACATCTTAAGCTCTTGTAATTCAACAGTGTTCATTCTATAGGGAGTTTTTGAGATAGGTTCTGCCACTAGAACTAGATCTATTGTGAAATCCATTTGTTGTTTAGGAGGAAATCCTAGCAATTCCTTAGGAAAGACATCATAGTACATTCTTGGAGGATGGGATGGTCTTCAATACTAGGTGTGGGATCATCATTACACTCTTCTATCTTTACTAGATAAATTTTTCTTCCCTTTCTCGCTTCCCTTTTTACTTGCATAGCTCAAATCATTCTTACCTCTATTGGCTTGTGGATTCCTTGAAGAAGCACTAGCCTCCCTTGGTTGTCTATACATTCAATCCTCTTGTTGTAGCAATCCAACTTAGCTTTGTTCTTTTGAAACCAATCCATCCCAAGGATTAGGTCATAGAACCCTAATGGAGTGACCCATAGATCCACCTTGATCCTTATAATCCCTAGGTCAATTTTAGCTCCACACAGGAAATATTTGATCTTTTGTGTCTTGCCTGACCCAAACTCAACCTCCATCTCCTCTAGACTAAGAATTTTATGATCAATTTTACATTTTTGAATTACATTGGAGGAACTAAAATTGAACTCATGGCTCCTAAATCTTCCAAAATAGAAATAGGTTGGCTAAGAAGTGTACCTTGAAGTTCTATCAGTGGGGAATGCTGATTTGCTTGGCAATTCTCCATAGATGCATATATTTAGGTGGTGGGATTGGTGGTTTTGTTTGGATTCTTGGGACACATACTCATATAATGGTTTCCTCCACATGTCCAACATCCATTCACTGGTCCTTTTTGACCTTCCTTGTCTCTTGAGGAATCACCTTGTGCCACTTCCCTGAATGACTTTTGTCTTTTGTCTCCTTTTTCTTTTTAACCTTTTGACCCACAGTTCTCCCTATAGTTTTGACCCCTCTTAAACTATTGAGAATCCTTTCCTTTAGACTTAACCTCTTGATTATACCTCTATTTATTATTTGAGTAACTAGAGGAATGAGTCTTTTGCTTGCATTCTTGTTTCCTTTTATGCTTTTATTCAACAACTAATGCTACCTCCACAACTTGATTTAAGTTTTTTGGTCAAGTGAGCTTGGTTATATATAGAATATTCTTATTAAGTCCCAAGATAAATTTATTCACTTGATCCTCTTCTTCTTTCATATACGGCACATGATGGATTAAGCTCATGAATTTGGACTTGTATTCAACTACATTGCCACTTGGCACTGTTAGAACTGTAAAATTTTGAAAATTTTACAGTTGATTATATTCATGAGTTTCCAAATTAATTCTTACCATAAGCACAAAATCCTCTCTTCATAACATTTTACCCATATTTTTTCATGTGGTCTAGTAGAATCCATCTAGTCCTTAATATTTTATAGTATAATTCATATCGGCAAGAGAGGGTGAAGGTCTCCCTGATCCATAAGGCATCCTCAATAATGTATATCTTTTGTAGTCTATCGGCGGGAATGCAGGAATGTTATACCAAAATATTTCATCAAATAACACCTATCGATAGGACACATTTATTTTCTTAGTGACAGAAGGATCACATCAGCAAGAAAGCTATCATTAGGATAAAATCTCACCGAGTGCATCATGTCTTACCGACTGGTGCACAAAGAAACATTTCAACCACACTAAAAGACATCAGAGTGAGGTCTTACCGAAAGCATCGGGTCTTGTTGATAAACTGCAAAGGGATTCTATCAAAGAACTATCAGGATGAAGTCATGTAGTCTTTCCGACCCATGCTGTAACTCAGTATGAAACAATGTAATCTATGGGACGTCTCCCCGACTCAAGATTGCCACATTCATAAGCAAGACTAGAGAATAACTATCGGTGAGACTCCAAATGTCGATGAGACTATGGGACATTAGAGCGATGAATAGTTTTAATAGTCGGTGAGACCTGGAGGTTTCAGGGAGACTATAGGACGTTTCAAATTTTTTTTTAATGAATGTTGCAAAAGGTTATCACCCCAGATTTGGAAATGTCTCACCGACAAGACATTTGATGCGATAGTGTGAATTTCAAAAAAGGACTTCACTCGTGCTTTAGCTAGCACATTAATGGTGCGACAAAACATAATAGGGAGAATTCAATTGAAAACATTAGTGTTGAATTGATAGCAGAAGAATCAGCAAGGAAAATGGAGAACTAGGGCATATTTCTAGTCTGAAGATCTCGAGCAGAATATAGTAAGTGATTGCACCTTAGCTCATCAAATTTTAACTTCTGCAACTTTGAAGAATGGAGTCCCCTAGCTCAAGAAAATTAAAAGGTAGAAAACATGGTGAAAGAAGTCAAACTAGGGGAAAGAAACAAAAAGTTGAAGTGGAACATGAGGGCATAGAACAAAGATTAAATAAGGATCTCATTGACTAGTTACTTGGCTCTGGGCCTAAAGCTAGACGATCAACACATCTTAGGGAAAAATTAGATAAATTGGATGATAAATGTAAATTTATAGATGTTTGGACTCAAATAAGGGGATATGAATTTTTCAATTTTCATTATCATCGAAGAAATCATTTTGAACCAGTTTGCAATCCATGGAAGCTTAATGTAGGAAAACTGGTGTGCCCTAATTTATTTGTAAATGCAGAATTGGTAAAACTGTTAGTTGATCATTATGACCAAAAACACAAAGCTATTTGTAACCTGTTCGGAAAACCACAAATACATTTGTCAAAAGAGGCAATAGGGAAGGTTTTTAATTTGGAATGGTTTTACAATGAAGTGATCATATGTGAAGAATTGGATGAGTTCTTGAGAATGGACATGATTTATAAGGGTTGGAGGCCGCCAATTCATAGGATTAAACAGGGCTGCAAGCTAGTTCCTCTACAATATAGTGATGGACCTCCTTATCATGTGGAATTGTTTGAACCTTATATGAAATACACTTACTTCTCAGTATGCCAGGTATTGGGAATGGATGCCCCAGAGTATATGTCAATTGTGCCAATGCTAATTTCAACAAATATCGAATACTACAATTCTAGGCCATTTGACTATGCCTCATATATTTTTAAGGGGCTTGATTTAGGGTTGATGGAAATAAAAAGTGGATCATCTACCTTTCATCTCAAGAATTATTCATTATTGATACATATGGTGTTATATTTTAGACAAGAGTTGGGAATATGACTTCCAAAGATGAGGATTTCTCAGTTTAATAAAGATGGTGAAGCATTACCTATCCAAATGTGGACTGTTGTTTGGGATAGTAGGTTTTCCAATTCTAGTTTTATTCAATTTGAAGAATATTTTGTGAAGACATAGTACAAACTGTACAATCATCCTTGTAATTATTCTCTATTTGATGAGATAAAGAGATTTCTTTGGCCAAAGGATTTCAATGGGCCAATTGATCATAATTGGGGAGATTGGTACTACTTGGAGGGAGCTACTATGATTAGAGTTTATGGGTTTGAAGATGCCCCTTTCATTTTTCCAAAAATAATCCCAAACAGAATTGCATACTTGGAGATTGTTAGACAGATGGATTATTCTAGTGTTATGAATCTTAGTTCCTTTAGGAAACAGGCCTTCATGCCTAGTACATTTTGTTTTGGTAATTTCACAGTGTTGGCCAAGGAAGGATATAATTTGATCCTTGATAAATTGCTACAATACAATATGAAGAGAGGACCACCTAGAAAGGACTTCGACCCAGAAGGGTATATTAACTCTGCTAAAATAAAGATAGACTTTGGAGGGTATCAACATGTTCCCTATCACTTTGATGATATGATCTGGAATTTGGATGTGAAAGAAGCAGAGATGGTGGTTGAAGGGTATAATAAAAGGTTGCAAAATGTAGAGTTGTTGTCTTCTAGGGAAGAAGCATCCAAGGATAATATGCCACAAAGTCAACCAAGTAAGGTATCCAGATTAAGAACTCAACAATATATTTTCCCAACTAGAGAGTTGAGTATTGAAGAGAGTGAGGAGGAAAATGTAAGTAATATTGAGTACAAATCATTTGTTTAAGATGATGAGTTCATAAATTCCCCAAAATTTAAAGCATTTTTATATAAACAAAAGGGAAAAGAAATAAGGGAAAAGGTTGATAATGTTACTGTAGGAAATGAAGAGCAATTGTTGAGTGAATTGAGGAAATGTGTAGATGAGGAGATGACAGGTATGACCCTTGAAAAGGGGAGAAAAATGTTGGAAAATGCTGGTGTCATGATCTTTCCCGAGCTAGATCTCAATTTTGCACTTGTCTTTGATAGTTTCTTAAGGGACAGTAATGCTACACACAAGCTAGACCAAGAAAGGGTAGCATAAGTGTATGTAGGATCCAAATACAATACAAATGAAGGATCATTGATGATTTGGGCCTTATATCCACCCCACAGGAAATCAATAGTTATTGACACAGAAAAGGAATTTGTACATGTCATGAATTTAAAGGTTAAAGAAGCTGATCATGTGGCTACCGTAGAAATTGGGATAAATGTTGCAAAATTAAACAAGGCCCAATTTGAAATGTTGATTAAGGAGAGAGAGATGTACAAAACAAACAATGAAAGGGTGTTAAGAGAAAATGATCACCTCAAAGATTTATTAGGTGTTACTATGAAGGCACCCAAGTTGCTTACCCAAGGTGAAAACTCTCAGTCAATGGGTCATTGGCAAGGATCAAGTGCTTACTCCCAAGGAAAATATGATGCAAAAGTGACAACAATAAGGAAAAGGTAGGATAATTTGACATCTTGGTTGAATAAACTCTGGGGAAAATATTCTCATACACTTGTTGCATTAAAAGAACATGAGAGGATGAATGAAAAAATTATGGAGAAGTTTCAAGAAGTGAACCAGAGAGATGTTGCTAATAGTGCAGCAATTGAAACTGCAAATCACTTTATAAATTGGCATCGAAACTTCTATGAAGAATTATAGGGGGATGCACAGGGATTGAAAAATGCTGCTAGGAAAGCATCAACTACATTCTCTGATGATAGAGGAGAATTAAAGGGAGTAACTAGATGGAAAGGTGAGAATGGGTCGATACTACATGAAATCCTGAAGGTCGCTACTACTGAAAACATGACATTGGAGGAGGCGAGCGAGAAAAATGAGAAGATAAGGATGGAGATTTCAATCTGGAACACTATTGGAGATTCGGATACACATGAGCACTGGGATTATTTGGATCATCTGTTTAAAGTTCATTTCTGGCTAAAGAGAGCCTGATTATCTTTAATCTATTTGTTAGTTAATATGTGACATTTCTGAAAGGATGCGTCCTTTCATGTATTTGATGTATAAATATCTGTTTCAGTAATGAAATAGAGGATATAATACAATAGGATAGAAAAAGATACAGTAAAATACAATTTTTTGCAAATATGAGACTATGATGCATGTTTGAAATTATGGAGATATCAATGGAAATCATTTAATATGGTGCATTTATTTCTGGTATCAATTGTTTATTGTGTTCATTGAAAGCATTATTGAAGTTGTCTCCAAAGTTGGTGTTTTCTAGTTATTTAAATTGGTGTAACAAGTTTATGTCCACTTTATCAGCGCACATTTGTTGTGTTTGTATGATCAATTGATTGGTTCTTTCAAGTAAAGATTAAATCCTTTAAGTTGATCATAGAAATTAGAGAATGTCAATTGGATCATTAAGAAGAACTCGGTAATCATAACCCTATATGTTTATACAAGTTATAAACTAAATTATATGTCGAACAACTTGAATACTTGCCAGAAAGAAGTACCCATTTTAGATTTCTTTTGACTCCGCATACCCTATAAGGCACTAGTCTCTACATTTTCATCATTTGGTTTTATTCAATTCCTTTATTACATTTGTTAACTGAACATATTAGGTTTTAGTTTTATACAGTCTACACAAGATCAAGTTTTATTTGTCCACCCCAATCTGCCATCATGGGAAAATCACTGTAAAAGAGATAAGCATAAGTTAGGTCTGCCCAACTCATATAGGTACACCCGCTTAGGTCTAGCAACACGTGAAGAGTAGAAAACTTAAACCATTTGGCTTTGTCTATTACCGTAAAGCGTACCAAGAGATTGGAAACCTCTTGAGGTATTCTTACCCATGTTTTTGATAGCTAACAAATTGGCAACTCTACTGGGGACTTAACTCAGAATCTGCGCCTTAATCATAGAGTTAGAAATCCTATATAGACTCTGCTAGGAATAATAAGTAACAAACCTTTTCTCACTTTTAAGAAAGTGAGTGGCGACTCTGATAAAAAAATTTCAACATGAATGGTAGAAGATCTTAATATAGGGGAGGTCATACTGGGGCTCCCACTGGCAAGAGTAAGTGGACACACAAGGATGATAGGGTTGATAAAGGTAAGAAGATAAATGAGGACATGCGCATGACGAACAAAGACAAAGCATTGAGACCACATTGTGAAACATATGACCATTATGATACCTAGAGAGATAGTTCAAGTGCAGAACCTTGTACCCCAGAGGAATGAAGAAACCCTTTTTACGATCCTCAGAAATAGGCATAGTGGGATGCTAAATTTGAAGCTAAACGACTTAGATGTCTACAGGAATGTGATCAAAAAATGGAGGGTAATCAAAATGAGTTCAATGAGAATATGATTCCTCAAGAAAATTATGAATCCTTAACTCATGAAGAGGATAAAGTATAGCTTGAGTTATAGAAAAAGGAGCTAGAAGAACTAAAAGCTGAACAGGAGAAAGCCCAAATGATACAAGCAATGAGGGAATTCAAATTGCAGAAATTCCAAATTACTAATGAAGTAGCTGGTCACTCAAATTATGTACCACCTCCTAAGCAGGGTAATAATGATGCAGGGCCTTTAGATCCATCAAAGGCTCCTTGCAATCAAATAGTGAATCAATATGAACAACCAAACCATCCACCGCATATTCCCTCACAATATACATATACACAACCACCTCATGGTTAGCCTTATGTGCCACATCATCATACACAATACAATAATCCTATGTACCAATATCAGTATCCACCTAGCCCTCCCCCTCATCAGTACACAACAATGATCAAACAATTTGACTTGGCAGGGTTTCAATTATACCCTTACCCTATGGATGGTAGTTGGAGAAGTCTGGTGCCTAAGTTTACATGGAGTAGTGCAATTACTACAAAAGATCATTTAAGGAGTTTCAATGCCTTCATTCAAGATTTGTATGTACCTTATGAAGATTTACATATGCGGCTATTCATGATGTCGCTTATTGAAGAAGCTAGGGATTGGTTCAATAGTCTACCAATAACCCCTTTGTTAACTCTCTCCAAGAATTTTATGATCAATTTATTGAGAAATATGGGAATCTAAGTGCACCAGATGCTCCTCTTCATAAATTAATGCACATTTAGAAGAATTAGAATGACTCAATTTATGATTTCAACTGGAGATTCAATAAATTGCAAAATAAGATACCTCCTAGATCAAAGTTGCCAGACTCTATAGCATTGAGTGTTTACTTGAATGCATTTGATCCTAAAATAGGGTATGAACTGAGAAATAGGTTCCCAAGAGATTTAGACGAAGCCCAAAAGATAGCATTAACAATTGAAAATAATAGGAAGGCTGCTGGGATAATCAGTAAAAGAGACAACCCTAGGGATCCTCAACAAACCAATAATTATCAATACAAACAAGAGAACACATACATAAATGAAAGGCCTAGGTTACATGACATGCCCTATAACACAAATTGGAAAGATGGAAAACCTATAATAGATAGGCCTAGAAACAAAGAAACACCTGATCCATTAAGGAAAAAGGGAACATATATGGTTAATAACAATTATTTCTATGAAATTTTTGATAAGCCACATTCCCCAAATTATTGTGTTGTAGCCCAAATAATGCAAGAAGAAGGAATGTTAATGGGAAACAATGGAGAAGATCACACAGTGTATTTGACTTCAAATACTTTTCACCGTGTTGAGGAGAGGTACTCATCTTGAGAGGAAGAAGGTTATGACTACAATGTTTCAAATCAAAGGTACAATGTCCACATGGCTGAACAGTAGGTTCTTTCTGACTCTGAGAATGATTATGCAGAACCACATTCTGTTGAGATGCCCACTCAGTGCAGTATGAGGAAACTCACTGAAGAAGAGATAGAGAGATTAACCATTGCTGCAGTTGAAGAAGCAAAGAGTAAGTACTGGTTGAGAAATAGGACAATAAATGAGAAGGAAGGTGTCCCCAGGGGAATATTTATGAAAGATCAAAAGGTGACACAATGAATTTTGAAGAAAATAGAAAACAAAGAACATGATAAAAGTGAAAAGAAGTCTGTCCAAAAGGAGGAAGTGAAGGAATTACACAAAGAAATGCAAAAGACTGATCAACCAAGTAAAAGAGAAAAAGAAGTGAACAAAGGAGAAACATCAGAACAAAAAAAAAATGATTAAGGCGGAGGGTTCCTCTTTTGACTTTACTTAGGATTTATCTCAGGTAAATATTTTTGTTCCACTACTTGAGATGATGAAAATTAAGGAATACAAAGACAGTGTTGTTCAATTAATAACAAATGGAAATGAAAAACATATAAATTCTGAAAGTAATATGGCCACTAAAAATAAGCAAGAGAAGGTAAATATCCCAGAAGTTTTCCTTAATAATACATTATTAAATCCCCCACAAGTTGATCCTTTTTTCACTACATTGCTCATAAATAACAAATTGCTGAGGAATTGCATGATAGACTCTGACGCTACCATAAATATTATGCCAGTAGGAGTAATGAAACAACTAGGCATGTGGGTGGATACTAATGGAGGGAAGTGCTATGCAATGGATAACATACTTGTCCTTGTGGTGGGTATAATGAAATATGTTGAAGTTAAACTAGCTGCTTATCCTTAGGTGGCCTATAATATTGATATAACAGTAATTGACACCCCTCCTTAGTTTGGGATGTTTTATCAAGACAGTGGATGATAGTGGTTGGTGGGAATGTCCAGTTTGACCTGTCTTATGGAACAATTCTAGTGAATGGTTAGAAGGTGAAATTGTACAGAGAGCCAAGGATGAACCAAGTTGTTGACTGTGTACCACAAGATCAAATCAATTGTTTTTGTGATGTCAATCTTGGGATTTTTAAGATAGAACCAGCCCAGCCAGAATTAGTCAATGTTGACCCAATTGAAAAGCATGTGGCACAAAACTGCAATGATGTATGGAAAATGTACTTTGATGGAGCATGCAACCAAGAAGGTAATGGAGTAAGGATAGTATTTGTTTCACCTGAAGGAGTTACATTTAAGTATTCATTTCTATTAACATTTGAATGTACAAACAATGTGGCAGAATATGAAGCTTTATTAATAGGTTTAAATATAGCTGTGAAACATAAAATCAAGTTGCTAGTTGTTCTAGGGGATTCTGAGCTAGTTGTTTCACAAGTTAAGTCAAAATATGCAACAAAACATAAAAGAATGAAACAATACATGAATGTTGTATGGGACACAATTGAGTTGTTTGATTCCTTCTCAATTGAGTGGATTGATAGGTCAAAAAACATAATGGAAGACTTTCTAGCAAATGTGGCACTGAAAAGAGATGATATTACACTAGCCAAAGTGTCACAAATTGAGTTCAAAACAAGGCCTGTTGTGCCTGATAACATATAGTTGGCAGGTTTTTAATGATGATACCGACCTTTTGAAAATTATTCACTGTATAGATCAATATGAAGCCCAAGAAATTGATTTCAATTCCTGTATTGAAGAAGTGGATGGGAAGCAGATAATATTTGGGAAGGAGATCTTACAACTTAAAACAAATAAACTTCCTAAAGGGTTAGTGGCATTAGAGAGGGTGTATGATGGAAGTGATCAGTCCCTCATGAAGCAAACACCAGTCAAAAGGGAGAATATTGAAGAGATTAACTTGGGGACTGAGATGGCACCAAGAAAGGTGTACATAGGGAAGAAGATAAGTCTGACACTTAGAAGAATGTTGATAGCATTACTGAGAAAATATAAACATGTCTTTGCTTGGTCTTATGAAGATCTAAAAGAATATAGAGAAGATTTTTTTCAGCATGAAATACCATTGAAGCCAAATGAAAAGCCATTTAGACAAAAGCAAAGACCCATTAATCCAACATTGGAACCAAAAATGCAAGAAGAATTGGCAAAGCTCAGAGATGGTGGCATTATCAAACCAATCAAGCACTCAACATGAGTCTCAAACTTGGTCCCTGTGAGGAAGAAAAATGGAGATATCAGATTATGTGTGGATTTTAGAAATCTAAATGTGGCATCTCTCAAGGATAATTATCCTCTACCCAATATGGAGGCTATATTACATAAGGTGACAGGGTGTGAGCTGTTATCTATGATGGATGGGTTTTAAAGTTATAACCAAGTTAATGTTAAAGAATCTGAGTAGTATAAAACAACTTTTACAACCCCATGGGGGACATATGTTTATCTAAGAATGCCGTTTGGTCTCACGAATGCAGGGGAAACCTTCCAAAGAGCTATGGATGTAGCATTTGCAGATTTAATTAATGCTATCATGGTGGTGTACCAGGACGACCTTACTGCTTACTTAAAGAAGGCTGAAGATCATGTTGAACATATGGAAAATGTATTTATTAAAGCTTTAGAATATGGGATTAGTTTGAACCCTAAAAAGTGTCATTTTGTAGTCACAGAGGGTAAGCTCTTAGGACATATTATGTCAAAGGAGGGGATTAGAATAGATCCCAAGAGGATTGAAGCTATAGATAAAATTCCAATTCCTAAGACCATCAAAGCCATCCAATCATTGTTTGGACAAATCAATTTTGTTAGGAGATTTGTTTCTAATTTTGCTGAAATCATTAAGCCCATATCAAAAATGTTGAGAAAAGGAAAAAAAGTAGATTGGATTGAAGAAGCATTAGATGCTTTTATATCAATTAAAAAGGCTATCAAGGAAGCCCCTCTCTAGATTTTTTGAAAACTTTTTAGATATTCTCATTCGCTTCATTACATACTATAGCTGTTGTCATGTTACAAAGAAATGAGGAGGGTCATGAACAACCAATGTCTTTTTTTAGTAAGTCATTACAGGTGTCAAAATTGAAATATGATATAATGGAAAAACAAGCTTTTGCATTGGTAAAAGATATAAAGGCTTGTAGACCATATCTTGTTGGAGCCAAGGTGATTTCCTATGTCCCTCATGCAGCTGTTAAAGACATTTTGACACAATCTAAAGCAATAGGAAAAAGATGCAGATGGATTAATAAAATCCAAGAATTTGATATGGAGATACAAATCACTAAACTAGTAAGAGGTCAGGGTCTGGCTAGGTTAATGGTAGAAGTGAACATTGAAGCAAATCAAATTTGCAATATAGAAGATGAAGAGAATGCAATTGCAAGAATTGAGCATACTCCTTGGTATGCAGACATCATGCATTATCTTAAATATATGAAGTGTCCAGAAGGAATGAGTGATAGCCAGAAAAGAACTTTGAAGCTACAACATCTAGGTATGTGTTCATGGAAGGAGATTTGTTTTGGAAGAATAGGGATGGGATATTGTTGTTATTTCTAGATGAGTCACAAGCTAAGCATATCTTGAGTGAAATGCATGAAGGGGTTTGTGGAGGGCATTACTTTGCAAAGACAACTACACATAAAATTATCAGGGCAGGATATTACTGGCCAAAATTTTTTAATGACTCCTTTTCATATGTAAGAAGATGTGAAGCATGCCAAAAATTCTCTGGGAAGATGAAGTATAAAGGAGCTTTACCACTTAGGCCTTTATAGACTGAAGCCCCTTTTCATCAGTGGGGAATCGATTTCATTGGGGAGATACAAGAAAAATTGAGTGGAGGACACAAGTGGATACTTGTAGCAACCGATTATTTTACCAAGTGGGTAGAAGTAGTCCCAACCAAGCAGGCTAAAAGTAAAGTTGTGAAATTTTTTCTAATGGAGAACATTATTACCAGATTTGGTACGCCATTAAGACTTATTACTAACAATGGGATGTGTTTTAGATCTAATGAATTTAGAAAATTTTGCAGCACATATGGCATTACCATTTCTTATGCAGCTCCTTACCATCCACAAGCTAATGGTCAAGCAGAATCTAGCAATAAAAGTCTTCTAAAGGTTATAAGGAGGATGCTAGCTCAGAACAAGAAGGCTTGGGATTCAAAATTGAGATTGGCTGTTTGAGCTGATAGGATCACTGTAAAAAAGGAAATTGGAAAATCCCCATTTGAATTGGTGTACGAAACACAAGCCAGGATGCCTTTACAGAATTTGTTACCAACTGGTATATAACTTTATCCTTCAAGAAGATTTGGAGATTCTAGAACCTATGGAGGAAAGAATGGAGCAACTAGCTGAACTTGATGAGATCAAGAGGGTAGCTCAAAACCAGAACATGAAGTTATAGACATAGATACAATATCTATTTGATAAAAAGGAAAAACATAAAAAATTTGAGGAAAATGATTTGGTACTAATGTGGAACACAAGGTGTCAGGAGAAGGGAAAGCATGGGAAATTTGAAGCCTTGTGGCTGGGACCTTTTGTGGTTGTTGGAAAGAGAGGTGAAGATTCATATCATCTACAAAATATGGCTAGTGAAGATTAGGAGTTTCCTGTGCATGGGAAATTTTTGAAATATTTTTTCTCTTGAGTAATACAGAGGATTAAGGGTTGCAAATGCATGGGAAATTCTTAACAATCCTCTCAAAATTATATCTTTCCATGCACAGTAGTCTAGGAAACAAAAGGAATAGGAATTGCCAGTACATGGACAATCCTAATTTTGTTTCTTTTAAAAATAAAATCTTTCCATGTACAGTAGTGTAGGGTCATATTCATTTCCATTTCCATTCATTCCATCTTGCTCACATGATCCATCACCTTGAGTTTGGTCTGCTCACCTAGATATCCAGATCCTTGCAATGATCTCACAATCATTTATCCCTAGACAGAGCCACTATTAGAACTATAAAATTTTGAAAATTTTATAATTGATCATATTCATGAGTTTCCAAATTAATCCTTACCATAAGCAAAAAATCCTCTCTTCATAACATTTTTCCCATATTTTTTCATATGGTCTAGTAGAATCCATCTAGTCCTTAATATTTTACAGTATAATTCATATTGGCAAGAGAGGGTGAAATTCTCCCCGATCCATAAGGCATCCTCAATAATGTATATCTTTTGTAGTCTATCGGCGGGAATGCAGGAATGTTATACCGAAATATTTCATCAAATAACACCTATTGACAGGACACATTTATTTTCTCGGTGACAGAAGGATCACATCGGCAAGAAAGCTATCGTCGGGATAAACTCTCACCGAGTGCATCATGTCTTACTGACCGGCACAAAAATAAACATTTCGGCCAAAAATAAAGACATCAGAGTGAGGTCTTACCGAAAGCAACAGGTCTTGCCAATAAAGCACAAAGGGATTCTATCAAAGAACTATCGAGATGAAGTCATGTAGTCTTGCCGACCCATATGTCATACTGATAAAGATATGCATCGGTGAGAGGAAGGTCATCGGCATGAGTTCCATAGAATATTAAAGTCACATCGATGAAATACTTCAGGGAGAGTCTCACTGAGCAAAGTATATTGGAAAAACAAGTTCGGCAAGACAATTGGCATCGGTATGAGTCTTTTTGAATTTAAAGTTATATCGATGGAACTTACTTCATTAGTGAGACTAATTTCATCAGCAAGAAAATAACGGTGTCTCAGTGACTAAAAATGAATATCGCGGGGTGTATCTCGGTATGAAACAATGTAATCTATGGGACGTCTCCCCGACTCAAGATTGTCATAGCAATAAGTAAGACTAGAGAATAACTATCGATGAGACTCCAAATGTTGATGAGACTACGGGACATTAGAGCGATGAACAGTTTCAATAGTCAGTGAGACCTCGAGGTTTCGGGGAGACTACAAGATGTTTCAACAAAAATTTTAATGAATGTTGCAAAAGGTTATCGCCCCAAATTTGAAAATGTCTCACCAACAAGACATTTAGTGCGACAGTGTGAATTTCAAAAAAGGACTTCACTCATGCTTTAGCTGGCACATTAATGGTGCGATAAAACATAACAAGGAGAATTCAATTAAAAACATTAGTGTTGAATTGATAGTAGAAGAATCAACAAGGCGAATGAAGAACTAAGGTATATTTCAAGTTTGAAGATCTCGAGTAGAATACAATAAGTGATTGCACCTTAGCTCATCAAATTTTAACTTCTGTAACTTTGAAGAATGGAGTTCCCTAGCTCAGGAAAATTAAAAAGTAGAAAACAT
>VDFB02041547.1:0-18886 GCA_007258455.2 Sequoia sempervirens
AAATTCCATAGGTAGCTCGTTGAAAGCAAGAAGAACGCTTATTGGCATTATCAAATTCAAAATCTTGAATGAACACTAATACAAAAAATAACTACAGGTTAGTTACTTTGATTTTATCAACTACATTTTTCCCACTTCCAACCAAAAAACCCTCATTGCATACTTAGTTACAAAGTGTCTCCAATGATTAATCCAAATTCCTTCTTTCAAAAAAGTAGTCATACACTACACATGAAACATTAATATCAACTTTCTCTAAAACATGACCAATAAAAACATCTTTCTTTTCTCTTTCTAACAATTTTCCTACAGGTATGAAAATACATAAAAGGAACAACAAAATAAGACCAAACACTCTCACAACTCAACCATTTTGCTGGCACTAAATTCCATTGGAGTTCCTCATTTATGTCATATTTTATTTCGACATTAAGTCCCAACTCCATATTTTCTCGAAATAATTTCCTTTCACAAACTAGATACTCATTTGTAGATTGTCATAGAAATATTTGCAATTACAATCCTTCAAATTTGAATGTGGATTTTCTTTTCTAGGATTGTAATTGAATGCACCTAAATCCTTATGATATGGCTTCAAATTTGAATGTAACTTTACTTTTCCTATATAGTAATTGAACGTCTTATGTAAGGGAACTCCAATTATTTGGAATTCATGTCATTATGAAAGAACACTCATTATTTGCAAGCTTTCTTGCTACCTCTTATTTAAAATTCTTGTATAATTAGCCTTTGTGGATTCAGATGGATTATATTCAAAATATGAAACATCTTTATTATGCAAAAACAATATCTATTGATCTATTTTACGTTTTCCTAATTGTACTATTTAGATATCTATGTTCATATATCATTGGTAGATATAAGTCCTAAGTAGTGCTGCCACAATAATGGGTAACACTTTTTGGGACATCCTGATTTTTGCTTGAAATCACATATTTTTAGAAAATACAATGATTTATGAATTTAAAGGTTCCATTTAAATTATTTTATTTAAAGAGGGATTGATCAAACCCCTTTAGATCAAACCCCCTTGGATAGAACCTTGTTAGATTTAAACCATAAGCTATAATAAAATTATCCTCTACACCTATCAAAATCTTTGATAAAAACCACTTTTGGTTACACCTTTTGGGTGATAAAATGAATTCATTTAAAATTTATGTTTACAAGCATGTAGCCCTTATTATAAGCTTCCCAAAAGTATAATTTTAAATGTGTTTAATTTTATTATTATATTTATTTTTATTTCTTGTGAATGTAGGTTTTCAATGAACATCAAGTTCTTTATTTCACACATCTGAAAATAGAAAAATGAAAAAAATTCTAAAAATACATATTACTAGGTATTGATGTCCTTATTCCAACAAAAAAAGAATAAGTTAATTCAAATGAATACAAAAAAAATTATGCATGCCGAAGTACACCTCTGTCCAAATTATAATTACGTTGACTTGGAAAATTAATTAAAAAAATATATGTAATAAAAAATTATGAAAAAATATCCATCCCCTAGATATTGGTGTGAAAAAATTTCATTTTAAAAATCATAATTGTATCCTATCTATAAAAAGAGTTATGTGTGCCGAAGTGAACATCACTTTTTAAAATGCTGATTAGTAGAAAAAATAAGTTATTAAAAATTACATAAAATGATTCACAATTTATGTTTTAATTTTTTTTTAAAAATATAATTAGAATCTACACAAAATATCTAGCAAATAACTAGTTTGATTCATCTTCAAAACCTTAATGGTTTAGCTTCTATAGGTGTAAGAAAGTGAATGTCCAGTGAAAAATCTTGATTTTAATGTCAAGTTTGGCCAAAAACTGTAACCCATTATTGTGGGATCACTTCTTGTAGCTCAAAAAATAGAACAACTATTAAGCTTTTAAACTTTAAAAATTTACACAAATGACTAAAAAAATAGGAAAAATTATTTGCACAAATGATGACAAAGGCTTCAAAAAAGAGAATCAAAAGAAAAGGTAATTTGTAGGTATTGGCAACACAAATTACTATGCATGATTCATTAGTTTAAAATCTATTAAACTTTAAATTTATTTCAAAAAACATAAACTATGCCTGTAGTATCCAAAAACATTGACAACAACTTTAATAATACTACTGCTTTATGTAGTAACCAGCTGTAACCTTGAAGACCAAGATCCACTTTTTTCAATTTTGGTTAAACACTTTTTGGCATTCTTATGTGGTTTTGTTATTTGTTTTTTTGCAACATCAACTTTTGCACGAAATGAATGAGAAGTAATTGGTGAACATCATGGCTTTCAAAGAGAGGTGTGGGATTTTTTTGCAAAGGACTTTCTTTTCTTTTTGGTTTAAAATACACATATTCTTCAGTCTACAACACCCTCATAAGAAAATTAACTAATATTGTATACTCTGCATTGGTTACCTTTCATAGTTTTAATGAAAAATAAAAACAAATTTAAAGCTATTGTAATATGTAAAGGTTCATTGTGAATAGGGTTTGAACAACCAAAAGTATAAGTTTGTTGATTCACTAAATGTGATAGCTACATAAATTATGACATCCACGATCTATGAATGTCCTTATTCAGTCTTATAAAATTTAAATTAAGCTGCTCATTTCCTATATCTGCTGAACTTTTGACTATCCTTTTCATTTTATCACATTCATTCAAAAATAAGATAATATTTCATACGTTATTGAATGATATACTAATGGTTCTTTGATCATTTTCTTCCAGCATACTAAGTTCACATGTGGAGTTCTACAATTGATCTTTCTAGATCCAACTGATTTATATTCAAAATAGGAAGAATCTTCTATATGCAAGAAAAATATCTATTGATCTATATGATATTACATTGTTAATACTTGGATAATATCTTGATTGTTGTACTTGGTACATTATGTTGTTCACATATATATCATTGTCTTTAATGTAATCTAAATAAAATAAGATGGAAGATTGTAAATTTCAACTTTTAAAAACAAAGCTTTCATATTTTTAACTCAACAATATACTCATAAATTACCATCCATTCCTCTCTAAAAATAAATAAATAAATAAAATTCATAAATTACCATCCACACCTCTTCGGCGTACTCATTGCACATCAAGGTGCAATTGCTAGTTAAGTTATATTTTTTATTTTACATTATCTCAAATTAAGACAATAGAAATTAAACATATTTAAGTTATTTTTTTAATTTTATATTGTCTCAAATTAAGACAATAGAAAAAATACCTTTTCCCTAAAAATATAATTAATTTTCCCACACCTATTCCCTAAAATTAAAACTAATGTTTCTTCTCATATTTTCGATGGCTCTCGCATCTGCTACTATAGCAATTAAAATTGATGTTTTTTCCCATCTTTTCGATGGTTCTAAGTTGGCTCTCTCATCTACTGCTATAGCCGCAACATCGCACTTGGGATGCAGTTTCTTTTGGCGGGAAAGTGCTCATTGTATTGGCTTTTTAATGATGAGGATATGTAGAAACTATTATGCCCTATCTGCCATTTTCTTCAACCCGTGGGTCATCTACAAGCAAATAGGTAATATTGTTAAAAACCTCAAATCTTTATGCAAAAAAAATTCATTTTAAAACAAATTGTTGTAAATTAATAGTCTATTTTCATTGTTTATCTCAATAGATTTGATACAATTATTGTTCTCAAACTAATTGTCCACCTACTAATGATAACTATAAAGTCATTCCTAATTATTTCATTATATGGTGGTGTGATTGTGAATACACAAGCAATTCAGTTATGAGAATGGTGAATTTAAATAAGAACCTTCAAATTTTTCATATTTGTTTTCAAGTCTATTTTTTATATCACAGTAGACAAGATGAACAAGATCTGAAATTTTACATAGAACACAGGTGAATGCATAGGTTAATGTAAAGATAGAGATACAAGGAATTCAAAAGGTTATGGGTTTTGCATCTACCAGGTGAGCCTTTATGCTGATATATTTGTAAGTTCTTAACAAATTTTATTTGAAATGACATTTTCAGTACTCTAACACAAGCATCATTATTTCTTGTTATATTCAAGATGCTAATTACTTTTATCAAAAATATTAGGATCCAGCAGTGACAGACATTGCATGTGCTTCCCTAAATTGGGAGATAAAACTTTGATTGTTCGTCGTGCTACAACCAAGTATAGATATGCATGAGGCTATAATACAATTGAATCTATATTATTTGTTTTTAATCTGTACTTCTGGCAATCTAATTGAGGCCATCTTATTTCCTTCTCATAGTAGTGGTCAACCAAAACCAGACCAAGAGAATGTCTTAGCTCAGACTCAACAACACATAGCTTTACAGGTAAGACTGGGGACTCATCTTTATAGTGAGAAAATAGATTTGGATTCCTTTTCTATTTTTATTCTATGTTTCTTATTCATGTATGGTAAGCAAAGCATTCTTTTGGTATATCTATAGAAGATTGTACTTCAAGTTGGGGCTTTTGGACCTCCAGAAATACCTACAAAAGTTGTATGCATGAAACAGGTATGACTTGGATTTCCTTTAGCTATGGTATGTGAATTGGACACATTGGTATTCTATTGTTGTGTACCATCTTTTAAATTTGTAAGCGAAACTACATGTTTCATTTATGTAACATGGGACACAAGACAAGCACAAGACAAGCACCCTACTATGTCGAACACATTTCTTAGTTTTCTTTGGGAAAGAAAGATTACTTGAAAATGGTAGTAAGAACATCCCTTAGCTGTTTCCATCAGTAGAGACCTAGGCCACAGGGTTCACTAAATTTAATCCACAAAGTTTGAAATTTAGAGAACTTAAAAAAACATTAAAAAATTGTTTTAGTCAGCCCATCCTTCCTTTCCATTGTTGGACTATACTTTTGCATTAGAATGATATTTTTGACTATTTCTTTCCACATGCATTCATCTTGACTGTCCAAACTTTACAATCTCTTATCACTATTATTGAATCTTTTGCAATGTGACTGTCATCCTCTATCTCTTGATCACTAGCCCCATTATTCTTGATTCCTTGTGTGTAGAGTCTCCCCATATTTGTCTTCATTGCATAGTGAACTATTATTCTTGCTTATACCATCTATAAATCTGCCTCCTATGCTTTCAACCTCTTATATGTTGTCTCTTTCAATAGGTTGTCTTCCTTAATGACGGTTAATATTGTCACTTGTTTGATGATTTCTTTTGTATCTATCTATAAATGATGACTTGTGGCTATCAAGGTGGGATAGAGTCTTAAAAGGGAATTAGGTCTCCAAGGTGTTTTCCATCACAAAATCAAAGTGTCTAGAAACTATTTTGTGAAAGCTATCTAAGGTGACTCAAACGTTAGAAGTAGTCTTAAAGGTAGGGTTACTATTGTTGATGTTTGAGCAAGGTGGTTCCTATGTTCTCATAATAGTATAGTAAACTACCCCTCAATTTATGCACATTCCACTTCATATCAATTTTAAAGGACTGTCCCTTCACACACAGTCCATTAATGACTGTCATAAAATTACTCATTTATAACTAATCTCTAGCATTTATGACTAATTTGTGAAGCCTAAAAATTTCCCTTGCATTTAGTTGACTATCCTTTCAACCAGATTTTGTCAAATAGCTCTTCAATAGGAAGTTGTTCCAAAACGTTCAGAGAAATTACAATTCAATTACTTACATATGCACTTGCATTAGGTCCTATTAGTATTTTTGAAGAACAGGGACATTACTTTTCCTTGTACTGAAGCCAAAATCAGTAACTTTTTTGGCATGAAAGGTGATTGTTAACTTTGATATGCTGCCTCTTAACAGATTCATGGTGAGTGTTCATTTCTAGGAACACATACTCTAACAAATGACCCAACTCATGAGAATATTGATGTATTCTATCTAAATCTTTGCTTATAGACTATTGTAATCTTCAAAAATTCATATGCCCTACTTGTAAGGTGATATGCTTTTAGGGTCTTTATGTTGCTTGAGGTGAACCATTATTGCTTTTCTTGAAGTCTACCCATGAACCCTTTCCTTCGTTAGTTGGCAATGCCCATCCTTCCTTTCCATTCTTGGACTATACTTTTGCATTAGAATGATATTTTTGACTATTTCTTTCCACATGCATTCATCTTGACTATCCAAACTTTACAATCTCTTATCACTATTATTGAATCTTTTGCAATGTGATTGTCATCCTCTATCTCTTGATCACTAGCCTCATTATGCTTGATTTCTTGTGTGTAGAGTCTCCCCATATTTTTCTGCATTGCATATTGAACTATTATTCTTGTTTATACCATCTATAAATCTACCTCCTATGCTTTCAACCTCTTATATGTTGTCCCTTTCAATAGGTTGTCTTCCTTAATGACTGTTAAGATTTTCACTTGTTTGATGATTTCTTTTGTATGTATCTATAAATGATGACTTGTGGCTATCAAGGTGGGATAGAGTCTTAAAAGGGCATTAGGTCTCCAAGGTGTTTTCCATAATAGAATCAAAGTGTCTAGAAACTATTTTGTGAAAGCTATCTAAGGTGACTCAAAGGTTAGAAGTAGTATTAAAGGTAGGGTTACTATTGTTGATGTTTAAGCAAGGTGGTTCCTATGTTCTCATAACAGTATAGTAAAATACCCCTCAATCTATGCACATTACACTTCATATCAATTTTAAAGGATTGTCCCTTCACACGCAGTCCATTAATGATTGTCATAAAATTACTCATTTATAACTAATCTTTTGCATTTATTACTAATTTTTGAAGCCTAAAAAATTTCCCTTGCATTTAGTTGACTATCCTTTCAACCACATTCTATCAAATAGCTCTTCAATAGGAAGTTATTCTAAAACATTTAGAGAAAGTACAATTCAATTACTTACATATGCCCTTGCATTAGGTCCTATTAGCATTTTTGAAGAACAGGGACATTACTTTGCCTCGTACTGAAGCCAAAATCAGTAACTTTTTTGGCATGAAAGGTGACTGTGAACTTTGATATGCTGCCTCTTAACAGATTCATGGTGAGTGTTCATTTCTAGGAACACATACTCTAACAAATGACCCAACTCATGAGAATATTGATGTATGCTATCTGAATCTTTGCTTATAGACTATTGTAATCTTCAAAAATTCATATGCCCTACTTGTAAGGTGATACACTTTTAGGGTCTTCACGTTGCTTGAGGTGAACCATGATTGCTTTGCTTGAAGTCTTCCCATGAACCCTTTCCTTCGTTAGTTGGAAATGCCCATCCTTCCTTGCCATTCTTGGACTATACTTTTGTATTAGAATGATATTTTTGACTGTTTCTTTCCACATGCATTCATCTTGACTGTCCAAATTTTACAATCTCTTATCACTATTATTGAATCTTTTGCAATGTGACTGTCATCCTCTATCTCTTGATCACTAGCCTCATTATGCTTTATTTCCTGTGTGTAGAGTCTCCCCAAATTTGTCTTCATTGCATAGTGAACTGTGATTCTTGCTTATACCATCTATAAATCTGCCTCCTATGCTTTCAACCTTTTATATTTTGTCTCTTTCAATAGGTTTTCTTCCATAATGATTGTTAAGATTGTCACTTGTTTGATGATTTATTTTGTATGTATCTATAAATGATGACTCGTGGCTATCAAGGTGGGATAGAGTCTTAAAAGGGCATCAGGTCTCCAAGGTGTTTTCCATCACAAAATCAAGGAGTTTATTTAAACCTTTAAAATTCCCCATTATATTCAAGCGCTGCAGCTATGAGAGGTTGACAATGGAACTAGGGAGGTTATTTAAACCTTTGCAACTTTCTATTTTCAAGTGTTGCAGATGTGATAGGTTGCCAATGGAATTAGGAAGGTTATTTAAACCTCTACAATCTTCTATGTTCATGTGTTTCAGCTATGATAGGTTTCCAATAGAATTAGGGGAGTTATTTAAACTTTTACACATTTCTATGTTCAAGTGCTACAGGTTTAAGTACATGTTTCCCTAAAACAGACACAACTGTGAAAGTAGAAAATTACATGCATGGAAGGGAAATGTACACAAATAGGACAAGCAAGACAAATTGAGTATCAAACTGCAATAGGACCATATTTTTAATTCAAAGATTGTATGATTATATGATCTTGAACCCTCTCCATTGCATTTTAATGTAGATGTTGTTTCATGATATATTTTGAAGAGCCTTGATAGTGTCTCAATTGAGCCCTACTTGGGCACATATGAAACCATCAAAACTCTTTAGCAAAACACAATCAATGGCTTCACTAGGAATATAGCACATAGATGAATGTGATTTCATTTCAAAACACATAGAAATATGTTAATATGTTGCCCATTCACTCCTGTCTTTTTTTTCAAAATAACTCTTGCTTTCCCATTTATATGTAGAAAGCATAACAAGTAGGTCGAGATGGTTTTTGAATGGAAAAAGAGACAAGATAGTTGTTATGTTTGTATTTTTTAAAGAGGATTTAAAGCTGTGCGTATTTTGTTTAAAGATTAAATCGTGATGGGCTTTAAGTTTTGTTCCTTGGGATGAGAGAAAATATTTGGGGTCTGAATGTTTTTTTATCACTCTATCTCTAATCCAAATAGTGACTGCAATAATTTTTCTGATGGATTTTGAAAGCATTGACTTTTGAAATCTTATATTTTGGCCTCAATTTCAATGATTTATTGTAGGTGTCATTCTTTCTAAACTTGTACTTTGAGGATCCTAAATCAGTAAGTATTAAGGAAATTTTCCTAGTAGGCTTCAAATTAGGAATAAATTTTGAATAAGAACATGAGGTTTTGCATTGTTCATCTTTCAAATCAGAAGCAACGATACTGCTTTTGAGCCTGTGCATTTTAAAAATTATAAAGATGGACTACAAAGGAAAGATTATTTCTTTTACTCCTACTTACTAAATGGATTATAAGATTGACAAAAATGTTCATTTATATGATATCTCATTGTATTTCCACACTAAAAATAGAAGACAGTTTTAAATTCTTCTGGTTGATAAGATATTTAGTTTGGAAAGTGGGAAAACATTAAGAATACTTGTGAAATTTGGGAAGAGACATGGTTATTTTCATTTTGCAAACATAATTCAGTTTTGTTACAAGATACATGGTTATCTCTTATAAATGTTTCTACAATTCCACAGAATGATATTTCAATATAAATTCAATTTTATAATGGATAAAATGCAAAGTTGAAAAATAATATTGAAATGTGTGTTGAAAAAAATAGAGTGCATGTTGAGATAATAAGTTTCCAAATGGTTTCCAATTTAAAACAGGTATTAATTATTTTCAATTTTGTTTATAGAATTCTAAGTGTGATATAGGTGTTCTTTTGTTTTCTTATGTATTTGCATTTAAAGCATGGGGAAAACCATAACTTTTATGTGTAAACTTGGGGACACTTCATCAAGATTAGCTTATATGGCAATAGTTTAGAATAAGTTCTAAACACCTAAAGTATTTGAAGTGCATTTTCCTATTTCAAATACATATAGGTAACATTTTAGTTTAAAGAAGAGATAGGCCCCAAGCAAGCTATCAATGTGGAGTTAGCTATGGAAATCAATTTTATCATGTTTGAAATTGAATTAAGCCTAATTTTATTTATTTTTATAAACTAGCTTAATTAAATGATAGGTCACTTAAGCTACAAGATAACTTGAACTTTATACAACTGACTTAAGTTTCCCAACTCAGTTGGAAGTTATAATCCAATAATATTATAACTAACTCCTAAACACATGGAAAGGGTATAAAAGGAACTTGAATACTCATCTTCAAATCAGAGAAAGAATTGACCAAATCGCTGAGTTCTAATTTTACAAAATTCTAATTTTGGCCCACATAAAGATACTATTATTAATAGAGATATTTCAAATTAGTTGGCAACTGAGAAAACAAATTCCAAGGGTGTGAGCATTGAAGAAACAAGTCTAGAATAGATTCAGAAGCTTATTGGAAGCTGAGACCTTGTGGGCCCTGTACATCCTTTCTATGTAAATCATCCAGTAGAAGCCACATAAAAAATATTTTGGCCATGATTATCCTCCATAGCTTTCACAAAAAAAAATTAGTTGTATTGATAAGAACTTTCTCCAGTTTTGGCATTTGCACATGTTATTTTATCAACTTTGCAAATAGAGCAAAGGTTGGGTATTAATTTTTTTATTTTTATGATCAGATGTAATGAACAGAAAATTAATTCAAAATCAAACACAAAACATAGTAGATACCCTAGGAAAACCCTCCACTTGAGGGACAAAAACCCAACAACAATATATCTCTTATATATTGAATCACCAAAACAATGATCTCCCTACAAGAGACCAATATGAAGGCCTAAATGCAAGCATCAAATTCTAATGCAACACATAATTACAATGAAGTAATATGCTGATAAATCTCAGCCTCTAATAATGCTGAACTTGATCATGAATGACTTCGATCTTCCTTGAATAAATTCGCACCAAGTAGGAGTGAAGTGGAATGCAAGAATAATGAAATGAATCGATGCTAAGTGAGATACAATGATGGTGAATATATAAAAGATAGGGAGAAGATCATGACCCTTCAATGAATACAAGTCGGCCTTGATCAAGAATTCGCACCTCTTACACAAGAGGTAGCTCCCTTAAAAATCACACCAATTTGAATCTTAACAATAATCAACATTAAATAAAATATTATATGAATTGGACGTGTCTCTTCATTCCATCCAATCGCCATAATATAAATTAAATAGCCTTATCTATTATTTAATTTATCACATGTAGAAGGAGATAGCTAGAAGAAGATCGTGTCGCTACTCTAAACATCAACAAAGTTCAACCACCAAGGCACTTGATTCTGAATTTTTTACACCACCTATCCTCTTATTTCAGTTCTTCATTTGAAAATCAGATCACTTTGAAAATGTATATATTCCACAATATAATGGTGGCATGTTGCTTGGAAATGTCCCTATTGGTTTCCTCTCCAACCAATACTATGGATCAAGAGTTTTCCCAATCAAGATCCTTCCCCCCAAAAGGACACATTTGACCTAAATACAAAGCACTACAAAGAGGCAGCATCAGAGCTTTCACAAATGGAGTTAGGAGATTGCAATGGAGCAAGCACTCTACACAGAGGGAAATGGGGTGGGCATAGAGGAGGAAATGGTAAACTTAATCCCTACTAGCAAATGATGCAAATGAAATGGTGGGTTAACAGATCTAGGAGGCACAACTTCCCTCAAATAAGGGTCACTATTCACTCATCCAAACAATTAGACTTATTCCTAGGCTTCCAAAGACCAAATCAAGGAACTCACATCCCAATCACTCCAACCATAGATAAAAATGGCTTATTCATGTTCAAATGGGACTAAATCAAACCATGAAACCCTCCTTTGCACTTAGGAAACTCCATTTTTCCATCGCTCTAACCACTAGGCCTCTTTCTCCCTATAAGGCTTGTAGCCCTACCCGGTAGGACAGTCAATAGAAAATCCACACATAAGCTTTTACAGGCCCAAACCCCTGAAATTAGACAAGTATCATATGCCTCTACAAGGCCTCAAAACCTCCCTTCATGACAGTGGGAAAAAAAAGAGCAATAGACCAAAACAACGCTGCTCCAAGAGGCCTAATTGGTAGGCTACAACACGACAATTGACTATCTAGGTTCTCCCCTTCACCCCAAAGCCTTGACACAGGTTCTTATAGACTAAATACATCCAAATCCATCATTCCTTCCTTTTGTGACTTGTTAACATAGGAGTTGACACTAGTATCTGGTTGAGCTTCCCTATGCTTCTTTGATGGACTTGTGTTGTTCTTGGTCCCTTGCATATAAATTATCTTGTGAGTAGGTACAATGCTAGAATATGAATTTGTATTGGATGTAGTACTCTTCTTTCCAAGGTTTCATGACTTTGCAGAGGTCTCTGAAACCCATAACAATCACTAAATTCTTTTCAGATGATATTCTTACACGAACATAGAAATATGAACCAATAACTCCAATAGTATGACTAAGCTCAAAGATAGTAATAATCAATCTAATTCTATATTATTTTTTATTTAATTCAAATCCATACTATTTTGAGCAAGATATTGATTATTTTGTGAAAACTGGTCAAAACCCTCATAGGGTAAACAGTGAAGCAACATAATTATGTATCTTTTAATTTAATCAATGAAATTGGCTAGAAATTGGTGAAAGAATCCATTAATGTCTATTCTCTCATGTACCAAGTTTTTAGATTATGAAGAATTGATTTGATATTGTTTTATGGATTCCCTAGGTCTATAATATGAAGAAAATCTAGAAAATGACAGTAAAATAATGAGTTTTTTTTATGTTTTATTATTGAATTTAATGTCCATCATGTTGGAAGGTGGTTGGTAATAGTGTCAAGGGTGTGTAGATCCCTTTACAGTTGAGTTTAGTTAATAACAACAAGCTTGAAGCATGTATCTTTCAATGGTCTTGACTGTGTTTCATGACAGACTGGTAAAAACCAGTGTTTGGGGCATATTACTGAGATTTGATTTGGGTGAGTGGTCCAACTTGAGATTCAATGGGTTTCCATGGTTTCCATGGTGTATGAAAGTCCTTTTCTTGATAGATTTTGGGTGTGTAGATAATATTTAAGCCCTTGTCTACTTATTGTTCATGAAGGGAAGTGTTAACATAGTCCTGTTTAGGACAGTGTGTATAGTTGGAGTCTCATATGTTGAGTGGACATAAAAAATTGTTGAAATGTGTTCTTTTAAGGAGACTTGTGTGTTTTTGAATCTAGTTGAAGAATGTGGTGAGTCCTTGTTGTTGGGAGTTAAGGATGGATGAGCATTGTAGCCTAGAGACCTAATTATTATTTTGGGTAGTCTATCTTTAAAAGTTCCTATATTTGGGTTATTGAAATTGGTGAAAGGGTTTGTGACAACCAATTTAGAGTTGGTTATGGTGTCATGAAGTAACTACAAGAGGAATATCTAGCCTTGTTCTTTGTTTTGGAGTCTTGAGTGTTTGAACCAAGAGCCATGATGTTTATTTAAGGGAAATAGTGAAAGAATTTGATCTTTGTTGATATTGAGAGAAATATAGTTGAATTAAGTGTGTCAAAGGAAGGCAGGTTGAAGGTTTTGTGAGATGTGTTTTGAGTCCTCCTAACTCTGCATCACTGATGACACTTGAACTTTTGATGTCTTGGATGTAACATTGGATGGTGTTTTTGATGGAATGGGTGTTCCCTTATGGGGGACTTTATCTCTTTTCCCATTTGAAGTAGTAGTATTCTTTTTAGTGAATTTTTATTTTTGCTCTTGTTTTTTAGAATCCATCAAGGCATGGTTAGATGCCACCTCATTTTACTTTGTTTCTTTGATGCCCTTATTGTCTGATTGTCCTGATTCTTCTTAGTGAATTTTTTTGATGGATTTTGAAAGCATTGAATTTTGAGGATCCTAAATCAGTAAGTATTATGGTAATTTTCCTAGTAGGCTTCAAATTAGGAATAAATTTTGAATAAAAACATGAGCTTTTGCATTGTTCATCTTTCAAATCAGATGCAATGATACTACTTTTGAGCCTGCACATTTTAAAAATTATAAAGATGGACTACAAAGGCGAGATTATTTCTTTTACTCCTACTTACAAAATGGATTATAAGATTGAGAGAAATGTTCATTTATGCTATCTCATTGGATTTCCACACTAAAAATAGAAGACAGTTTTAAATTCTTCTAGTTGATAAGATATTTATAAGTCAGACAACTTGTAAAATGTATAATTGTTGGCATGGGAATGAAATTGGATTTTTGTTGATGTTTTTTATTCTCGTGGACAGGTATTGAGGCACTTCCATGAGTGATAAAGCTTGTTTGGATAGGAATTGGAGACTTTTGAAAAGGCGGACAAGGAATTCAGAGTTTGCTGCAACAAATTTGAAGTCAGTGAAGCCCTCTGCAGTGAATTCAGAGGTAATTTGAAACCCTCATTGCCAAAAGTAAGGTGATAGGAAAAATAGGCATATTCCATTCTCAGTAGGTAAACTTCAAATGAATGTAAGATAGATCTCAAAACAATGACTCATTATATCCTCTTCTTTTTGTTATGGTCTCTACTAAAATTGATTACTTTCAACAATGTTTTGGCATCTCTATTTTCAGATTTATGGTTTTTCTTTAAATCAAAAACTAAATTAATACTGGAATGCACAATATTACAGATGGATCAGCGTCAAAGGTTGACTACTGATCAATATCATGCATATGATGAGAGAGTAGCTAATGAGAGGGACATTGAAAAATATCCATGTCCATGTAAAAATTGTCTTGATGGAAAGGTGAAAAAAATAAATATGATTTATCGACATATGATAAGATATGGGAATAGTGGTATAAGCCCTTGGGCTTACAATTATTATGAAGATATGATAGATTTGCAGACTATGAGAGATGAAGAGGCAAAAAACATAGATGAAGTGGCACCAAACATAGATGAACAGACAAAAATGTTTGATGAAGGGTTTGAAATTGATAGAACGTTGAATGAGGGTCTAAACGATGATTGGGCCAAGTCAATGGAGGATGCTTTAAAGCCTATGTATGCTAATTGCAAGTTAAGTCATTTGGAAACAATCCTTCAAATTCTTAATTTGCAAGTGGTACATGGCTGGAAAAATGAGAGTGTAGATTAGTTATTGGCATTATTAAGTTCATTGTTACCAGTTGACTCCACATTGCCAACAAAACGAAGTCAATGTAAAAATCAAATTAGTAAGCTCGGCTTGGGGTATGAAAACATCCACACATGTGTGAATGGTTGTGTATTATTTTGACAAAATATTGCAAATGAGAGTGAATGTCTGAAATGTCATGAAGTGAGGTATAGACAAGGGTTGAAATCAGTTGTGGTTCCTAGAAAGGTTCTTCGCCACTTTCTGATAATCCCACAATTACTCCAAATGTATAGGTGTAGAGACATTGCTGAACTTATGCAGTGGCATGCCAAAAATAAGAGCACTGATGGAAAACAACATGTGCCTGATTCTAAGACATGGATGGAATTTGATAACAAATGGCCTAATTTTTCTCAAGATCCTCGTAATATAAGGTTGGGTTTGGCTCTAGATGGGGTGAACCCATTCTCAAATCAAAATACTAAATGGTCAACTTGGCTAGTGTTTCCAATAAATTATAACTTGCCTCCATGGTTAGCAACTAAACCATTTTTCTTAATGTTATCATTGATTATACCAGGAAAGAAAAATGTGACTTCAGATACAATAGATGATTATCTAGAGCCATTATATAATGAGCTAATGGAATTGTGGAAAGGAATTCAAGAAATTCAATCTTTAAGGGATGGTCATTCAATCAAATTCACTTTAAGAGCTTCCTTATAGTTTACAATTCATGATCTTCTTGCATATGGCACATTGTCTAGTCTCTCTGTTCATGGATACCATGGATGTCCTGCTTGCAACTTTAAGGATTTTGTGAGGCACTCAAGCATTTTGCGTAAGTGTATTTATTATGGACATCGTGCTTACCTTAAAATGGATCATCCATATCATCGACAAAAAACACGTTTCAATGGTCAATAAGAGAATCGTGAAGCGCCATTCCTAATAACAGGTGATTACATTGTTGAGAATGGAAAAAAAAGAATGTCATTTATTGAAAATGATGGGATTGCTGGTAGTAGATATGATCCATGTAATGAAAGCGGTGTAAAATAGTTGTGCATATTGTATAAGTTTCCATACTTTAAGGATATAGCCATTAGGCATACTGTTGACTTTATGCATATTGAGAAAAATATAGCTTATGCTATTATAGAAACTCTTTTTGGTGCTTTTCATACTATTTCATCATGTGAAGACTTCTAAGAAATAAAGATTTGCCAAAATCTTTGGGTTGAAAATATGATAATGAAAAATATAAAAAACCTAGTGCTCCTTATGTCTGGACAAAGGAACAACATGCACAATTCTTACAGTTGATGTCTCAGACTCTCTTTCCCACTGGATATGTAAGTAGCAGCATCAGAAGCCAAACTGACATTAATAGCTTAAGAGGCCTCAAGACCCATGACTATCATGTCATAATAGAGAATATTTTACCTATTGTGGTAAATATATTGAGTTTGGCAAAGGGGCCAAGATTTGACATTATAAGGTTGGGCCTAATATTAAAGAGAATGAGTTTACATGTATTATATCCTTTGAACTTTGATATTTTCAGGGAGGAGGTTGTTGAAGTCCTTTGTCTCTTGGAACGAGAATTTCCACCAACAATCTTTAACATTTCTATGCATCTTTTGATACATCTACAATATGAACTAGATCATTGTGGCCCAATAAGAACAAGATGGATGTATCCTATAGAATGATATATGAAGGTTTTGAAAAAAATTGTTCATACTAGGGAAAAACCAGAAGGCAACATGTCTGAGGGATATTCAATGCAAGAGGCCATGGGATTTTGCACATAATATATGAAGGATTTTAAAAATGTCAATTGACATGTATGGGATGATGATGAAGATGAGAGAATTGCTAGTGAAGTATTAGAAGGAAATGGATGTCACTTCAAGCTATCATATCAAGAAAGAAGTGCAATACATGCCTTTATTCTTCAAAACACATCTTCATTCGATAAGTGGTGCAGGTAAAAAAAATTACACAATAATTTATTTACTCAATTGTATTTACACATTTATATTATTAATCTTACTATTTGTATGTCATTATTCTGATTAGAAAACATGAAGAAGAGAATCAAGCTTGGATGCAACATCAGCCTCAAAAGCGTAGATGTCATGATTTGATTAGAGGTGATTTTTTTCCAAATTTTAAGAATGGATTGCTAATGCAATCAGTGATGCAAAAGAAGAAGGTAAAGATATAAAAACAAAGGAAAGTGATCTTTCACAACCTCCACATTTATGGGCTATGCATTTTAGTGGAATGTGGGCATGTGGTAGTCATTTAAGAGTGGAAGAAAAAGATAAAGGAAAGACAAATTGTGATTGTGTTGTTAGTGTTGAATTTCTTCATGAAATTAAAAATAAATTTTATGTTGGATTCATCCACAAAATTATTCATGTGTATTTTGGTGAAAATAGTCTTATATTATTAAAATGTAAGTGGATCCGACCATCCGTAGTGCAATTTGATGAGTATGGATTTGTACGTGCAAATACACGACAATTTTTTTTAGAGACAGATGAGTCATATGTTTCCCCTCTTCAAATTATCCAATCATTTATAATTGATGATGTAAGAAGCCCAGGTTGGTCATATTTCATTCAAACAAAGTCTCATTCAAAACGAAAATTCATGGAAGTTGGTGTAATTCTTGATGGGCAATATGTTAATTTACAAGAAACATTTCAAGTGGAAGAAGACGATGAGGGACTATTTGAAGAAGATATTTTGATTACCAATGAAGAATTTGGAAGAGAGAATGTATTGCATGTCACAAATGAGGATGAGGAAAAAAATCAAGTAGATGCAGACACGAGTGATTAGGATTATGATCTTGCTGGCAATGCAGATGATTATTGATGATCCCCATTTTATGACCTTTTATTTAAGACTTTTATGTTTTTTTAAGACCGTTTTATGTTTTAAGGACATGGACCTTCGAACTAATACCTATTTCAAAGAATTAATGTCAAAAAAATTTGCTAAATGAATGCAATATGAATTTTTTTTCATATAAAAATGAGGATGTAATATGAATATGTTTTCATATATGAATGAAATATGAATATGTTTTCATATATAAATGAGGATGCAATATGAATATGAATATGAATGCAATATGAATATGTATAGGGTGATCCCACAATAGTGGTTTACAATTTTTGGCCTAACTGGACACTGATATTTTTTTTTTTAACAAAATCTCCACATTCGGGCACCTATAGTGATTAAACCATGAGGAATTTGAAGATGATGCAAACTAGAGTCTTCTCACATTTTTTCTGTAGATTCTAAAAATATTTTTTTCAATTTTTTGGAATCAGATTGAACCTCTTCCATCTTCCGCGAAAATTGGTTTTTTTTCAAAAAACAACATTTTTAAAAAGTGACACACACCATATAATGTATAACTTTTTTTCCTTAAAAGATAAAATTCCAGTTCTTTCAAATTTACATTTGTAACTCCGATATCTAGTGCGTCCACTTGGTTAGATAGTTTTTTATTGAATATTTTTTCTTTAATCAAGTTTCAAGGTCAAATCAACTGCAATTCATACATTACACGACCGTATAATGCATAACTTTTACTGTATGTATCAAATTTTATTTTATTTTTTTGGTTGGATCAAGGACTCCAATATGCAGTGCAATCATATATATATATATATATATATATATATATATATTTTGACAATCTTCTATTTTTTCCACTTGTCTGAGAACAAAATAGTTTTTTTTTCGATGAAAAACCACATATTTAATAAAACTTAAAAACAAATAGATAATATAATCAAAACATATTAAAACTATATTTGTTGGATAGCTCATTTGAGAACTGATACTAGTTGGGTTTTGAGATCTCCTCCGTTTTATTCTCAAATGGGGCTTAGAGTGCAAAATTCTCAACAATTTTGGTGCCTTAGGGAGCAAGGGTGAGAAAACATGGGTTCGGTCGAACAGATGTTCAATCGAAGAAAATAAAAGTGTTCGGTCAAACAGGGGTTCAACCGAACCCACTATCCATAGAATAAAAAAATGATTTTAAATGGGTTCGACCAAACATTCTAAAGATGTTCGGTCAAACACCTTGTTTTTAATATTAATATAAATATTAATTGTATTCTTTTTAAATGATAACTTAAGAGAAAGATATGGAG
>VDFB02041549.1:0-28976 GCA_007258455.2 Sequoia sempervirens
TACGTCTAACAATAGTATTTCTAATAGGACACTAACTTGTAAAGCTTGTACAAGTTTTACAAACTTAGTGCGCAAACCCAAAATAGAAAGAGGCAATGCAATGACCTAGAATAAAATGCAATTTTTAGATTCTAAACAAGGCAATTTACTGATTACACATTGTAATAAACAAAAAATGAAATGTTTTAAATGTAGTTTTGAATTTTGACAATGCACTAAATGAAGCAAATTAAGCTATATCTAATGAAATTAATGAAACAAAAAATAAGTGTAGTGTAGTAAAATGCATAACCTTGTATTTTCACACTTGTTTGGATCTGCCTTGCTTTATTTATGCTTCTTTATGGCTTAATTGGTTCTATTTTATGTCCACAAGCCCTATGAATTATATTTTTCTAGTTCATCCCAACATTCTCCAATGAATAAATGATAATTTAATGACTCCATCTGTGTGTCCTTCATTTTTGGGTCAGCACTAAACGCCACGTAGGGCATCTTTGTCCCCCAAAGGTCTCAGGACCCCAATTTTTAGGTATCCTAACTAGGTCTCTTTTTGGTGTCTGTGCCCCAAGTTTCATGGCTTGAGACTAAGAGGCCACCTAGGGCATCTTAGTCCTCCTTGAGTCATTTTCAAGATTTAATTTCAAATTCTAGCAAAATTTAGCCTCCTTTAGTTAATGAATTCATATGTTGGCTTGGTGTGATGCAATTTTGGGATATTAAGAATAGATAGGTATAAATACAAGGTTCATTCATTCATTTCAATCCAAGTCTTTTGTAAGAGATTTTATCATAGCATAATTGAGTTCACAAGAGCACTCAAGAGAATTATATCAAGAATTTGGAGCCATTATCAAGATTCAAGCATCATATCAAAGAGTTTCTTGCATCATTTGTGTTGTGCTAATATTTGTGATGTAGGGTTTTGATTCAAGAAAAAAACAATTCAAGTAAGATCCTTCAAGCATTCAAGATCCATGTCCATTGCAACCATTGCACATAAGATTGTAGACTTTATAAGGGTTTGATGAGTTGTAGCATTACATGTTCATTCAGTGCCATTTCCTTCTTTGTTTCTATTTTGTTTCAAGGTTTAATTACCAACAAGGGGTTTGACCAAGGAAAACTCCCATTCACTAACAAACAAGTTTTTCCCATCTTGCATATTTATTATTATAGATCTAGGTTGAGGTATTGAAGATCATTTGGAGTGAAAATTTGTAAGAGTTGCAAAGCTACATTACAAAGTTATCATCTCTGCGAAAACTCACCTACATGCTAAATCTAGAAGTTTCAGAACCTAAGATCAAAAAGGAAGCAAGTGTAGACCTTGGAGCTTAGGATCACATTCAGAGTTTGCAAAAATTCTAAATGAGACTAATATGCCATCTAGGGTGTGTTAGTCCTCCTAGGCATATTTTTCAAAGATTCCTTCAAATACGGTTTTGACATCCAAAGACTCTGCATTCACCTCAAAAAATAATGTAATAGGACTAATACTCCATCTTGGGCATCTTAGTCCTCCATATCACTTTTTTTTAGCATCTTTACATTTCAAAAATCCTCACAACATCTCTAGACTTCTCAGGCACATGCATACAATCTTGTTGATGCATAGTTTCATTATTTGCATCTCTCATTTAATTTGTATTTGATTTTAGGTCATTTTTTATATCGTAGTGTGTTTTCCAACATTTTCTTTTCCAAGCATTTGCTTGGTGGTGAACCCCTTTAAAGCTGAGAAAACCCCCTCCTAGGTCTTTCCTAATTGATAATTGAATCACCTTCTGAGGTTGTTAGTCAATCCAATTAGGACTCTTAGGACATGTTTGAATGATTTATGGAGTCTATTAAAGTCCTTAGATCTAGATTGCATTCATTCTTACATTGCATCTTGCATTAGTGAAAGCGCATCTATGACATTTCTTGCATTAGTAAAACTGCATTTAGGGTTTCTTATATTTGCATTAGTGAAAGTGCATATAGGTTGCATCTTTACTTTATTGTATCATTTCATTTCATTGAAAAATTGAAAAGTGCATTGTTCATCTTCAATGCATTTACAAAAATTCTTATTGCATTGAAAGGTGAAAAAAAAATTGCATTCCATATTGCATTCAATTGCTTGTTCCTATTTACTTTCTCTTGCACTTATTTGCACATTTTTCTATTTTTGAACATCAGTATCTTGCATAGGAAATATTTAAACACGGTTGGCATTCCAAAATTTTCTATTTTTCTACAAAAACCCTTTGCTAGGACTAAAATTCCCTTCCTGGTGTCCTAGTCCCTCTCAATATTTTTTCTTGAGAAATTTCTCTCTACTGTTTGTTGTTTGTCTCAATCCCTAAAACTTCAGAATCTCACTAGGAGGACCAAGACACCTTTCCTAGTGTCTTAGTCTCTATCAACTTTGACTCTCCAATTTTTCAGGATTTGAAATTACTTTTCTATGTTTTTGTGGTCTGCCTTCAATTTTCTGTTTCAGTTTCTATAATTGTTGTTATCTCAGTTTATTTAATTTCAAGTGCATTTGTTCAATCTTGCATCATGGATATGTGAATTGGAAAGTTGTGGATGTATTTGAAATCTTTGGTAGATGTTTCAAATTGTTCCTTTGGTAATGACCCTAATGAAATTGAACTCACTCATGCTAACTCAACTCCTAATTTTCCTCCTCATGATGTTGACATCATTGGAGAAGATGATGATAACATGAATAAGTTCATAAACTATTGTCTTGACAACCTTGAAGCTAATGAATCTTTGTATCCATTTATGAGACAACCAAATCCTCCCACAATACCACCTCTTGAGATGTTTGGTTAGTTACATCCTGAAATCAAAGAAAAAGTTAGACCTAAGTTCCCTACAATAGGAGAACGTAGTTCCTCTAAACAAACAAATACTTAACCCTTTTATGTTAACAAAGTAACAAAAACTCCAATAAACCTAGAAGAAACATATGGAAAATGCTTCACAATCTTAAGAAAACAAGGATGTGATACAACAAGTGAACATGAGATTCATAAAATCCTATAACAAAAACCAACTGATGAAAATACAAAGGGATTAGAATACCAAGATCCCTCTCATAAATAAAAGTCTCCTAGAGAATGTCTAAGGCTCCGAGGTGATGGTACAATGATCTTGGATTCTCCTCCTAATCTGAATATCCTTCTTCCTAAATAAAAACCAATAGATCATAACAATAATAAGGATAAAGATAGGATCATCTTAGGACATCCTACCCTAATCCCATCTAGAGAAGTTGGTGAACCTAGCAAGCGCAAGAGGCCTTACAAATTTAAAAAGTTACAACCTCTCCATCTGCCACCTGAAAGTGAAAGGAAACTAAAATTGCTTCTCAACAAATTACTTATAACATTACCACCTATGAAAAGATTAATTCTTTATCCTAAGGATTCAAAAGTCCCACATTGCACATATCATGAAACTCTTAGACACAATACCGATGAGTGTTGAGCATTCAAGTTAATATTACAAAACATTCACTTAGGTGGCAACGATTGTCATCAAATGATTGCATAGCATATCCCTTTGCCTTTTTTTTGTTATGTAATAGTTGTAGAATATTCTATTCTCACTATTTCATGATCCTTCTCATCACCTATCTCAACCCATTCTTGTCTTGCACTCAGTGGAGGCAAGAAGTAGATGGCCTTGTCCTAGTAAGGCATTTGTTGATGTCCCTTACGTTTGCTATCTACCTTCCACTTATATAGACTGAGATTAGGAGGCAGGTGACTTGCTTTAGGTTGACTCACCTATGCCTTACTAGTCTTTTCCATTTTTTTTCTTTCTCTTGAATGTGCATAACATGATCCCTCGTGATGTTCTTTTGGATGTTTTTATCTCTACATGCATTTTCCTATTTGCATCTTCATTCTTCTATATGTCGTATCTTTTCGGGATGACGTAAGGCATCGAGACACCCTATGTCAGTTCCATGTCGACCCAAAAGGATTCATTTTCTTTGTTTTCACTCTCTTTGTGTCATTCTTCCAATTCTATGTGTATTTTGGGGAATGATGACAGTTATGAGCTCTCTAATATTATTGCAGCAAAGATACAAACTGACCCCAAATCCATAGATCCCTTGTGTGTTCTAGGGGGAAACCCTCTTTTCCTTTTATTTTTTGCTACTTTAAAGTAATTTCTCACATGGTGTTAGCAATTTCTTTAAAGTGGGGGCATACATTGGCATTATTTTGATTGCATTTTTTTCCTTTTTCATGTTCTTTGATGTGATTTTATTATTTCACATGATGTTTTTTCCTCTTTGTGGTGACATTGGGAGTAATGTCCTTCAAAAGTGTGATCTATCTTAGCATCTTATATTCCCCTTAGTGGTGATGTGATGCATGACATCCCCTAAGTGGTGACCTCACATGAACTAAGAAAAATCCCTTTGAGCACCCCTCTTTCTTGATGCATTTTTTTACCTTATTAAAGTCATGGAGGTATGGCTTTGATATGGTCCCTTGGGGATCACCTAGTGAGCATCTAGCTTCATTAGCTTGTGTGAGAATGTATTTTTTTTACCTTATTAAATTCATGGAGGTATGGATTTGATATGGTCCCCTGGGGCTCACCTAGTGAACACCTAGCTTCACTAGCCCATGTGAGTGTGCATTTCTGTACCTTATTAAATTCATGGAGGTATGATTTTGATATGGTCCCTTGGGGCACACCTAGTGGACACCTACCTTCACTAGAACTTGTGAGTGTGCATTTTTTTTAAATAGTGGGTAGTATATCCCACTTGTAAACCTCTTTTGGAAAAACAACCTAGACCTAGTCCACCGTGTTGGACGACAAGTCGAAGCTTGATCCATTGCAATTTTTTCCTTTTTCTTTTTCCTTTTTCCTTTTTCCTTGTCTTTGATGGTGTATGTTTGTGATCTGGTTATGCCTTCATATATCATCTACAAGCATGTTCCTTTGTGCCAATGTTGCTTTTCCATAGGATCTTGACATTGGGGCTTGGCCACCCTCTTGATTATTATCTTCCTATCTTATTAGCATTTGTACATTTCAACCCCTCTTGATTGTGTGGTTGGCTACTTTAGTGTGAGTTTGAAGTAATTTCATCCTCTCACTAAAGTTGGGGCTAAATATAGTTTAGTAAAATGCATTCCCTTGCATTTTCACACTTTTTTGGCGCACCTTGCTTATTTATGCTTCTTTATGGCTTAATTGGTCCTATTTTGTGTCAAGAAGTCCTATGAATTATATTTTTCTGGTTAATCCAAACATTCTCCAATGCATTTAAATGATAATTTAATGACTCCATCTATGTGTCCCTAATTTTTAGGCCAAGACTAAATTTCCAACTAGGGCATCTTTGTCCCCCAAAAGTCTTGGGACCTTGATTTTGAGGTATCTTAATTGGGCCCTTTTTTGGTGTCAGTGCCCCAAGTTTCATGGCTTGGGACTAAGACACAAACTAGGGCATCTTAGTCCTCATTGGGTCATTTTCGGGGTTTAATTTCAAATTCTAGCGATATTTAGACTCCTTTATTTAATGAATTCATTTGTTAGCTTGGTGTGATGTGATTTCAGGGTATTAAGCATAGATAAGTATAATTATATACAGTTCATTCATTCATTTCAATCCAAGTCTTTTGTGAGAGATTTTATCATAGCATAATTGAGTTCACAAGAGCATTCAAGATCTTTCTATCAAGCATTTGGAGCCATTATCAAGATTCAAGCATCATATCAAAGATTTTCTTGCATCATGTGTGTTGGTGTGCTAACGTTTGTGATGTAGGGTTTTAATTCAAGCAAAAGAAATTCAAGAAAGATCCTTGAAGCATTCAAGATCCATGTCCATTGTAGCCATTGCACACAAGTTTGTAGAATTTATAAGGGTTTGGTGAGTTGTAGCATTGCATGTTGCTCATTCACCATTTCCTTCATTGTTTCTATTTCATTTCAAGGTTTAATTACCAACAAGGGGTTTGATAAAGGAAAAGCCCCATTCACTAACAAACAACAAGTTTTTCCCATCTTGAATATTTGTGATTTCAGATCTAGGATGAGGTCTTGAAGATCATTTGGAGTGAAAAGTTGTAAAAGTTTCAAAGTTGCATTACAAATTTGTCATCTCCACGGAAACTCACCTACAGGTTGAATCTAGAAGTTTCAAAAGCTGACATCGGAAAGGAAGCAAGTGAAAACCTTGGAGCTTAGGATCACATTCAGAGTTTGCAAAAATTCAGAACAAGACTAATATTCCACCTTGGGTGTCTTAGTCCTCCTAGGCATATTTTTCAGATATTCTTTCATATCCGGTTCTGACATCCAAATACTCCACATCTGCCCTAAAAAATAGCAACGAGACTAATACGCCATCCTGGGTGTCTTAGTCCTCCATAACACTTTTTGGAAGCTTCTTCACATTTCCAAAATCCTCACATCTATAGACTTCCTAGGTACATACATACTATCTTGTTGTTGCATAGTTTGCATTTCTAATTGTAGGTCATTTTGTATATCATAGTGTGTTTTCCAAAATTTTATTTTCCAATAATTTTCTTGGTGGTGAACCCCTTTAAAGCTGAGAAAGCCCTCCTATGTCCTTCCTAATTGAGAATTGACTCACCTTGTGAGGTTTTTATTCAATCCAATTAGGACTCCTATGGACTATTTGAATGATTTGTATAGAGAAAATGTGATATTTCTATATATCCATTTTTCCATTAATCAATAAAAAAACTAAAACAAAGATGTAACAGTAGAAAATAGAAGCATAAAATAGGAGATTTCAAATTCCAAAAATTTAGATCAGCACCTGATCAGGGACTCATGCACCCTAGGGAGAATGGGTCCTAGATTAGGGTTTTGGATTTGATTTTTACTTATTTTTAAGCTTTTTCTAATGAGTTTCAAAATCAAGTTTGTAACAATAAGTTTTAGGTTCAAATTTTTGTAAATGTAATACAAAATGCAAGTTTAAAATGTGATAAAGTGATGAATTAATAGACCTAGTTTGATATTCAATTTTGTTTTAATTTTCAAATGCAAATTTCTATGATCTAATATGATATGCAAGATGACTGATTTTTTTGTAATTTTTTAGATTTAAAGGATGCAAAAAAATGCAATCCTAAAACCCTAGATGAGATGCGAATTTGAATGCAAATTAGAACACCCTAAATGAGATCTAATTCAATGAAAATTAATGCAAATGAATGCAATATCTAATCTAGGATGAAAAGAAAGACTCCCAAAATCAGAAAATTACAATGTGCAATAAGTTGGGTTCACCAAAAAGAAACATTGAAAAATAGGTTCCACCAAATGGATGAACCTAATTTTTCTTTTGTTTGGATGGATTTTTCATTCAATTATGAGGGGTAAAATTTCTAAATAACAATAAAAAAACAAACCTAACTGTTATAACAACAATAAGGAAGGTTTTAAGATGCTGAAATGATGTGTACCTTATTGAAAAATTGTTGTTTCCAGGCCAATTGAGGACTCATTCGCCCAGTGGAAAATGGATCCTTCCTAGGGTTCTAGAAAAGTTAGTTTTGGTTATTTTCTTCAATGTCTGCACTCACATATCCTAGGTGTTCAACTCTCGAAAGTCAAAAATAAATTTGGTAGCTTTGTTTTCATGATCTTGCAAGATAGATGATAACTTTTACAACTTTTCAATATGGAAAACTTTTCAACTTTTTTTCTCCACTTGATCTTCAACCTAAAACCTACAATCACACATCAAAGGAGAAGAAAAATTATTGATTGTTAAAGAATAGAGGTTTTCCTTGATCAAACCCTATTTGGATAATTAAACCTTATGATGAAATAATGAAACATGAAACATGAAACAAAGATACCTTGGATGAAGTCTTGGAATGTATTTAAATAAAAAATCTAGCATGAAGTAGCCATAAGGGATGTAGATCTTGATCTTGAATTTGGATGTGGAACAATGCTTGAATTGGATCTTCAATACTACATCAACACATTAGCTAAACAACATGATCAATATGACCTTTGAATGCTACAGTAAAACCTTGCTAATCTTCCCTTGAATTCCTTTGAAACGCTCTATAATTCTCTTGTGAAAGCACACTTAAGATCACTTCAACTTGCTAGGTGAAATTATGTGAAATAGCCTTATATTTATACTTAACTTAAGATTTAATCCAAAAATCCAAATAACACAAGCTGAAATCAGATCTAGGATTCAAAACAATTAAAATCTTGCCACAAACATGTTCAAAAAGGGCTATCCTAAGTTAAGGAGGACCCATTCACCATAGAGTGAATGGGTCCTAGTAGAGTTAACAAGGACATGCTTCGGGGACATGAAATGATATGTAAAATGGGGGTCCTAGGACCTAGGGAGGACCCATTCACCAGGTGGTAAATGGGTCTGAGGTCACTGGCCTAGGACTAAAACCTTGCCAAAATTAAGTATTGTGAAACATCATTAATGAGTGTTGGGATATATCTTTCAAAAAATACAATTAATAAGGGTTGGATTTGAATTTAAGTGGTTGATTAATCTCTAATTAATCTCAATTAATTAATAAATAGCTAGATTAGTATGAAAGTGTAAGAAAACACTTTACAACACCCTAAATAAGTCACAAATTTAAAATTCCATTTTATCATGAATTACTCATTTCCAAATTAAGTGTGAAATATGTTACTTTTTTGGACACTAGAATATCCAACTTGAACAAAGTACAAATCTGACCACCCTTAGCCAACACCATATCTCCTCTCATCATATTGCATAAGCAGGTTTCATGCCAAACTCGAGATATGAAAGAAATCATGAATCCCCTTCACTCTTCCCTCAGGGAATCTAATTTTGACTCTTCCATGGCCAACGATCTTTGGGTGAGTTTCATCACTCAGATACACCTTCCTACCATGATAATCTTTATACTTTGAAAGCTAACCTCTTTGAGAGGTCATGTGGAAAGAAGCACCTCAGTCTATCAACCACACATATTTTGATGCATACATTGGAAAAGTTACAAAAATGCATGTGTCATCTTGAGGGGATTTATTAGAGTTGGAATATGAGAAACTCTTTTTTCCTTTCTTCTTCTTTTCCTTGCACTTTTTTTTTGAAATGACTACATTTATTGTAGTTCCAACACTCGAAGTTTCCACTATTAATCTTATCCATCTTGGTTCTACTAAATGTGCTTGTCATCTTGTCCTTGTAACAAGGTCACCAAATACCCCTTTGTAAAGCTCCCACTAAAACAAAGATTAGCTGAAGAAAACCCTTCAAACACAGCAATAAAATCAAAGCTAGCTAGGCTCTCATACCAAATGAAAGGAAGTTGAGCACACAAAAGAAGCTTCCTACACTAATCTAAATAGGAGAGGATTGTAAAAATTTCTTAAACACCTTTAATTGTTAAAAATTTAGATGCACATGCATATCATAAACAAATAAAAATGAAATCATAACACATAATATGACATGGGGAAAATCCTTTCGGGAGAAAAAACCCACACTCCAAAACACAACTCAATTATATTATTCAACAAAAATTAATAAGTTACAAAATAATTCTACATCATACTCTTCTAGGAGTCTTCACATTTCTTCTCAATTTTGGAGTAATTCTGACAGCATAACAATACTTCATAAAAACAACAGCTACTAGTGCAAAATATAAGTGTTCAATATAAAAGAGATTACAATGCATAAATTAGATTTTTTTAAAAGAATGACCAAAGATTGAAGATGTAGCATGGAAAGTAAAAGAATAACTACACATGCATAATAGTAAGTTTCCAATTTTCAGCCCATACCACATTACAAAATTTGCACTTGGCAAAATAACTGCACCTCAGAAACTCACATTCCATGTAAACTCTATTCACAGAAATAGAAAATTCCTTTATGTACAACTCCATGGAAATAGAAAGTCTAAACTGTAACTCACAAGAAAAGGTGAGAAAATTAGCAAAATTTAATAGTTAAAAAATTAGTGCTATGGAAAAATCAAAGGTTGAGACACCTTCATTTTCCTAACAATAATAACAAAAAAATGTCACTATGACAATAGTACTTATTTCCTAATTTATTAAATGAGTATTTTATTTTATAAATGACAAATTATAGTGGATAGTTATGATATTATATTTTAGAAAAAAAGATATATTTTACTTCTTCATGCATGTATTTATGTTTTTTTTATATAACATTCATAAGTTCTAATGTGTTCAAGTATGGCTCCACTTCGATCAACATTTAATCATTTTTTTATTTATATGTGAACTATTTATATACAATATATAGTATAAATATGTGATAAGAGTGAATATTATAAGTTCTACAACAACTATTGAACCATGTACAATTATTGACACCTCTCCTCTAGTACTTTTAATAAATTGTAATATTCACATATATCTCTACACCTAAAAATGGTGACATAGTTGCCTTGTAATTTCTCTCATATATAACTTGAAGTTAACTAGGCATACAAAAGTTATCAAAAACATAAATGTTTTTAGTCATGTGCACTATAAGTAGTTGCATGTTTTTAGCAATAGTTTACATGATAATTCTCAATTAGTTTGCATGATCCAAAAATCTTCTTGTAATAGTGAAACTGATTGCATGCCTTTTAACTATGTTTGAGTTTATTGGACTTCCATCACCAGTCTAGTATATTCCAGAATTGTTCTTGCATACTCCATTTCATCTATTTAATCAATTCAGATGTAACACATTCAATCAAGAAAGAGTGTGAATATAATAGTATTCAAAGCATGTAATTAATAGATAGAGTAATAAAATGGGGTGCAACAACACATGTTGAGGAAATAATTATGTTTTGTTTTTCAATATTTTATGTTTATTGATCTGTTATGTGAATTGTTGTTATCTCCATCCACCACCATCGAATTGGTACTAGAGCTAGGAAGAAGCGCCAATTGGAGAAGAAAGAGAAACCACCATTATTGAAGTGGATTAAATCTGTAACCATTGTGGAAGGATTCACAACTAAGATATCACCCAAGATAGTGAGCCACTAAGGATAGTAGAGATCAAGTCATCATAGGGAAGGAGAGGCACATAAGTAAAATTTTCCCACATATGATTGTTTCCAATCAAAAGGATTATGCCTATAAATTGATAAAAAGGAAGCCGCCATCAACCAAAAAAGAAAGAATCATAGATTTTAAATGGAGGATCTGAGAAATAGTTTAAAAAAGGAACATCCATAAGGTTGAAGAATTGAGTCTCAGGAAGATTTAAATTACTGGCGAGTGAAAGAGAGGAATGCGGATTGTGAAATGTCATCCCCCATAAAGTTAGATCGATGAAGAAGAGGAAGTCATAGATGAAGAAAAGGAAGTCATAGAAAATATAATACTACAAAAGTGTTCATAGCTATTAAAGGTAAACTAGATTATTGTTTTCTATGCTAAAGTTGTAGCCGGTAAAGTGTCATTGTTTGGTTAAAGGATTACAGAAACATAGTTTTTCATTGCAAATGTCAAATGAAGATTTAAGTATGAGCTAAGGAAGATTGTAACAAGGGTTGCAAATATACAACCATAACTGTTAGGTGAAAGTATGCAAGGTGAGTTTAAATTATTTATTTTATTGGGAAAGATTGGGAAAAAGGTAAAGAAAGAAAGTGAAATTATAATATGTGAGAAAACAGTTTAAACAATAAATTGGTTAAACTTAAAAGGTGTAGTTTAGAGTTGATAGCAAGTTTAAAGGATTTAGGAAAAGAATGAAGTGAATATTTATGTGAAATTGACAATCCTGAAAAAAATTAGAGAAAGTGAACAAGATGGAAAATGAAGATTTAGAAGAAATGAGAGCAAGAGGTTAGAAGAAGAAAATTGTTTGAAGGAAGAAATAAAAAGAACTTGAAAGAAGAGAACGAATGTTTAAAGTCAAGGCCATCAATATGTGATGAGCCATGTGGTACTGAAGACTTGAGTAGTTCGGTTGATGAATCAACTAATTTGTGTGATACAACTAAACATAATTTTGATAAAGAATGTAAAGATGAAGATGAAAATGTGTCTACAAATCTTGATAGTTGTCATGAAAAGAATGTTGGTATCAAAATAATGAAAATAATGGGTTATAATGGAAAAGGATTGGGAAAGAATGAGCAAGGAATCAAAGAGCCAATTGAGCCTATTATGAGACCAAAATTTGAAGGTCTTGGATATATTGCAAGTAAAAAGAATGATAAATGTACAAGAAAATTTGTTCAAGAAAGACTATATGTGCGGCGTGCATTGTTCACATTGTAACAGGAAAGGTCATATAAAAGATGTGTGTTGGGATCTATGTTTGTGCAAAATTTGTGGTTTGAGAAATCATTCAAGAAAGATGTTTTGGCAATGAAGTGAAAAAGTGGATCTATGAAAGGATGCATATAGTTGAACTATGGATGAAATTGGCAACAAGTTACGAGCATGTTGAAAAAGTTGTTCAAGTGCAAATGTTCATATGGAAAGGAAGATAGCAGTCAAGAGAGGTTTGTTGTTCTTGCAAGACGTCATACAAAGTGGAAAGCTACAAATAGCGAGAAGACTTCCAGTTTGAAGTTTTGAAGATTTGAAGATCAAAATTTTAGGGACAGCCACAACAATTGGAAAGAACTTGAAAGAGTTGGAGAAAGTTGAAAGAAATTTATGATCAAAATTAAGGTGGAGTATTGGCATGTAATTTGTCTCGTATGTAACTTGTAGTTAACTGGGCATAATACAGTTATTAGAAACTTAAACTTTTTCAGTCATGTGCACTAGAAGCAGTTTGCATGTTGTTAGGAACAGTCTACATGATAGTTCTCAATTAGTTTGCATGATCCAAAATCTTCTTGTCATATCAAAACCGATTGCATGTCTTTTAACTATGTTTGAGTTCATTGGACTTCAACCGCCAGTCTAGTATGTTCTAGAATTGTTCTTGCATACTCCATTTCATCTATTTAATCAATTCAAATGTAACACATTCAATCAAGAAAGAGTGTGAATGTCGTAGCATTCAAATCATGTAATTCATTGATAAAGTAATAGAATGGGGTACAACAACACGTGTTAAGGAAATTATTGTATTTTGTGTTCCAATATTTTATGTGTTTGATCTGTTATGTGAATTGGTTTTATCTCTATCCACCACCATCAGACACGCGGCTGTCTATGCTTCGAATGGCCATTACCTCTACAGTGTTTTACCATCAACAAACCCCAACGTAGGAGTGTTCACACACAACAAAATTGTTGGTCAATTTTGTTTTTTGTAGCCTTCGCTCACATGTAGTACATCTCCAATGGCATCTCACGACAAATAGTTGATTCCAGTGCACTGCAATTTCTTTGGTTTCCTTTCACGAACAGTGTTAAAAGCATGTGTATGCAAAAAAATTCCATGCAAGATGACAACAATAAACTACGAAGATTGAAACAACGACATTAGCGAATTTGGAACATTTGGCTGCATAGCTAGGGACAACATTATACATGTACATAACATTTGCGAGTTTTTTTTTCAAGTTTACTCGTTGATCGACCTGCCATCATATTGATGTGCAATTGACAATGACGTTCCATAATATAAGCAAGTAGAATAATATTACCAACCTTTGTTTTGCGTGGGTTATTAGTACCTGTCATTAGCAATTCCAGATTCCTGTTATTAGAACCGTCACGTAATCCAAGATAATTAATACCGAAGTATTAGCGCTGATAAAAATTACGTAGGTACTCATAATGAGTTAACGTTAATAATTGATATAGAGATATTTATAAGGCGACCATCAAATGATTGATTGTGAGTTAAATATATGTCCAATTTCATTATTTATTACATTCAAAATTAAAAATGATATATTTTTATCTAAATATCAGAATTTGAGTCAAATTTATTAATCCATATTCATGAATAACAGTTTGCAAGAACTCATCTCTCATGAGAATGAATGCTCCGCTAAGCAATTACTGCATCTAAATGATGCTGACAAAAGTATGGCATGGGAACTTCTCAAGAGGTCAATCATGTTAGTAGTAGTCCAATTCAAATGCATTCAATCATGAATTATGTCCTAAATTCAAGCCTACATAATTTATTCACATATTTATAGACTTTCAAAAAATACTACACCTCATCAATCATTCATAATAAAACAAAGTTATTTTTTTTGTACAATTTATGATGTTATGATTTAATATCAAGATTCAACTATAGTCAATTTAACTACTACACATCTAATATGAAGTATTATGGAAAATTACATTGCCGTAGAAAACAAAATGAAATTTTCTCACTACCTTCATTAGCTCGATAATTTCACATTGAGAGGAGCATTATAAACCTGTGAAAACTCTAAAAATGGTGGGGAAATAATACTTTTAGCGGGCTCTTTTTTCTGTCCTTGTTTTGGTCAAACCACCTACGAAGTTCCTCTCCACCGACAAAATTCCACATTCACAAACGTTTCTATGTTTGAATGTGGTTTGCGTGTTTTTGGACGTAGATTTCTGTTTTTCATTGGAATGTGGATTTCAAACTTGTTATCTACCCTCAAAAAACGAACAAATGTACGATCTTTTATAACAAATTTTAGAGTAAATTAATTTAATACACATCTAATTAATTTAACTAATACACATATAATTAATTAAATTAAATGCGTATGAAAAAATATATTGATATTATGACAAATCTAGTTATTATGACAAAAAAAATTAACATTCATGATCTGATGAATATGATTGAATAAAATAATTTTCTAAATAAATATGGTTCAATCTCGAGCTCTTTTGTTTCAAAGTTAAGTCATGTGGAGGTGATTTGGAACTTTGAAATGTTTTATTGAATAAGTTGGTTGCATTTCATACCTTTATTAGGTTCAACATTATATTTAATCTATGCATACATATCATACTTCACATACTCTTAATTAATTCAATTCTCACATTTCAATTGTACAGCTTGGTATAATGGGAGTATTTATAGGATATGATGGACACAAATAACTTTGAAAATTGACTAGAGGAAAGCCATTGCTTACATTTTCCTACCTAACTAAATTGTATTACTTGGTTTCAATAGGCTCACCATCACAAGCCATGACCAAGGTAGCAAAGTAGTCTTTGGTGTAGCCCTAAACCTACTTCTAGCACTACCATTATATTAAGCTCCTCTTTTCTACAGTGGATTATGGATTTGATGTTAGAAATGTATCTATTAATTGATAATTTTCATCTTCTTTTTTAATGGTGAGTCATAGATTTGATGTTAAAAGATCTCCTGCATTTATTTTCTATTATCACTTTTATGCATTATTTCTATGCAAATTTCATGTCTCATGTTGTAAGTTTTCAATTTCAATACTCAATGGAGGCATGTAACAAACTAACTCATACAACACAATAATTACTTTGGTTTTAACCATAAAAGTAAATGAAAGCATTTCCTTAAGAAATTTATTTTTTTCTTTTTCATACACCATTTATTACACATTTTAAATATGAAAGTATAAAACATCTTTTGGTAATGAATAAATATTAAATTTCAACTTGAAAATGAAATAGAACTTTTTAATTACAATTCAGTCATAAGAAACTATCAAGTATACAATTTTAAAAATTACAAAACAGTTTCAATGTTAGATCTTCCATATTTGGACTATACTTTTGTTTCACAAGCCTCAATGTTGTCATCTTCAAGAGGGAGAGCATCACTTGAGCACTTTACCGCCAAACACAAACAAACATTTCCCTACAAACCTTCTAACTAGAAATGGCCCAACCCTTCATGAAGAGTATATAATAAGGAACTGTAGAGTAGGGGGATTTGTCACCCTTAGGACTCCAAGGAATGAACTACTCTAAACTACCTCAAGCTAGCTAATGGATTAAAGAGGGATAGATGAGGTTGAAAAGGAAGGGAAAACAAAGTTTTCTTTCCCTTATACTCACAATAGGTGTTTCTAGAGTTGGGTGAGACAACCATGAAAGTTTCCAACCATAGACCAGATAGCCACTATTTGAAGATGACAACACGAGAACTAGACTTCAATGCACCACACTTGAGTGTCATGGATGTGCTAGCATCCTATATGGATAGAGGGTCTTATAACTAGTCAAAAATATAGAGGTCCTTCTTAAGACCCAAATATTGATGTTTCATAGTTTAACAAGAAAATACAAAGATAGAAAGTACAACAAGAATAATACTAAAAGACTATTCTAATGACACAAATGAAAAGGAAAGAGTAAGAATACCAACTCACATATGGTCCAACTCTCTAGCTAGCTCTAAGTGGATGAACCTACACCTACACACACACAAATAGTAAAAATATTTGGTTGTGTTTTGAGTTCTACCTTAGTCAGACCCTCGTCTCAATTTTCCCACGTCCATGGACAACCAAGTTGTCATGATATAGAGAAAATCAATAGAGGATAGAATAGAAAAGATACTAAAAAATACAGAGCAATGACAACCAAAATGCTACTCAGTAAGAAAAATGATGCAACTAAATGAAAAGGAGCAATATCACCTTCCCCTCTACTAGCACTCAAGGTTGGGAGATGAACATGATGAGAGATGATACTATGCCAAGGAAATTGAGATTCATAAACCTGCAAAGACAATTACGTTGTAGCAAGAGCACACTATACGAACCAAGTAGAAAGCTTGTAGTAGTAAGAAGTGACAAAGAAGCAAGAATGATCAATAAGTGAGTGAGAATGTGGTAGAATTTGAAAGAGAGCTTGAGAATGAACTTCAAATGGATAAAATGGAGGTAAAAGGTCATTTCTTATTGGTAAAGAATTAATAGAATACATTACATTCGTAGGAAATCAAGAAGCATAACTAAAAGGATGAATTTTGTTGTTTCTTCTATATTTGGGAGATAGAACAACAAACTTGAAACACTCTCATTCAAGTACCAACCCTAGATATCTCAACCTCAAGTATGCAAAGGAGAAAGAGATCTTGAAATAAGGATAGATCCTAGGATCTGATTGTAAACTAATGAGGGATTCATCACCAAGCTAAGGCTTGGAAAGATAAATGAAATACAAATCCAAATGCTAAAACCTAATGCAATGCAATCTTTCACTAAATGAGCTAAAAATGTATGAAAATCATAATAGAAAGTTGCAAGATAAAAGGTGTGCACCTGAAAACCTAAAGAAGACTAGATGAAGGCCTAAAATGCTAAAAACACTAATTTTAAAGCCTATTGGGACTCATATGCCAATCTAGGTGACTTTGTCCCACATTAGGGTTTTTGGGTAGGAACTAAAATCTAGAAAAAGGGTGTATGGAACTACAAAATTCTGGAAAATGACGTATATTGGAACTCATATGCCAAAATTGTTGTATCAGTCCAATTAGCATTTTCTGGAACTTCAAAGTTTGAATATTTTCTTCAATGTTTGTTGTATCCTTTCTAATTGATTTTTGGGTCAAAAACCCTAATTTGCAACCTCTAGAAGACTTCCAATGATCTCCAATGCAAGATGACAACTTTGACAACTTCAAACACTTTGACAACTTTCTCCAAACTTTCTCTTCAATATGTTTTCAACTTAGACCTTAAAATCACACACTAAAGAGAGGAGAAAATATTGTTTTGTTAGTAGATAGGGGTTTTCCTTGGTCAAACCTTGTTTTGGTAACCAAACCTTAAAATGAAATGCAATGAGAATGGACAATGATGAATGAATACAATATGATGTTGCAACTCACAAAACCCTAACATTAAAGTGCTAGAAACATATATGAAGTGGATCTAATGGATGTAGATATTGAATATTTCTTGAATAGGATAGATCTTAACTTGAATGCTAACTTGAATCATGAAACCCTACATCAAAATTGTTAGCTGAAAAATAAATATGATGCATGATGACTTTGAAATGATGCTTGATGCTTGAAAAGTGCTCTAAATCACTTGATAATATGATCTTGAAGACTCTTGAATGCTCTTGTAAACTCAAATTTTCTATAAGGATGCTCATTCAACTTGCTAGGTGTAAAATGAGTGAGAAAAACTTGTATCTATACTTGTTTATGCAAAAATTTCTAAAATTACAACACTACAAGCTAACATCAGATCTAGGAGGATAAAGTCCCACCAAGAATTTGAATTAATCTTGATTTTGGGCCACATGGGATTCATATGCCTAAGGTGGTGTATGAGTCCCATTAGGCATAAATTATGGGACCATATTAAAAAATGCTTAGAAAGGTGTAAAATCTATATCAGACCCAAAACCCTAGGTGGGACTCATACGCCCAAGGTGGCATATGAGTCCCAAACCAGCAAATATGGGCCAAACAACCTAAAAACACCTAAATTATGATTGGATGTTGATTTATGTCAGGATTATCCTTAGAAAGGTACATTAAATGAGGCTTGAGGATGCAAAATAAGGCCAAATAAGGCATAAAGACACCCAATTAATTTATGAAGTCCTAGATTAGTGTAAAAGTGTGAAGGTATACTTTACAACAACCCAGAAAAGGCACAACTAGGTTCATTTAGTTTAAAATGGTCCAATACCTATTGTGGGTATGTTAGACACATGACAACACTAAGTCAAGGCAACATTAAGCTCAATTTTAGAAGGAGGCCCAAACAAGTGTGAAAATGTCACTGATGATATTTTTCAACACTACATTTAGCCCCCGCTTTAATGAGAGAGTGGACTTGCTTCAAACTCACACTAAATTAGATGAAATTGCATAAAGAGGGGTCCAAATGCACCAATACCAGTAAGATAGAATGAAAATGATCAATATGGGTGATCAAGCCCCTAGGAATCAAGATCCCATGGCAAACCATCATAGGCACCGAAGAACACACATGAAAATGATATAAAGAGCATCATTAAGGCACAAGAATACACTGCCAATGATAATGAGAAAAGAAAAAGAAAACAAAAGGGATGGATGGATGGATCATGCTTTGATTCATGTCTGTTTGTCCAAAAAATGCATGCTCACTATAAGGAAATGAAACTTCAAGCTATCTATTGGGTGATAAATTCAAAGAGGTGAGACACATACACACATGGTCGGTATGCCATAACACACACACGTGAGTGGCTAAGGGAAAGTCTTGCCTTGGTTGGGCTTCTCATCAAGCCATACAAAAGTTATACCTCCTAATAATTTTGATAAGGTGCCACACAAAAATGAACTTTGAGCTTCATGAGGCAAGCATTAATTTGTATGCTTGGAACTCATGAACAACCAAGATGGCTCCACAGGTATGCAAGGTGTATTATGCAAGGTTTCCATATAATTGAAAATGAAAATGCAACAATAAGGAACATTCAAAGGATTCTTGCTTAGTTCATGTAAGGTCTTTAACTTTGGGAACATTAGGCCTAATGTCCCCAAGAGAGGACCAATCAAAGAATAGAAGATTCACAACTTACGGGATGCAATGTGTCACATCAAGCCACTAATAGGAATATAATATGCTAAGAGAGATCAAAATCTTGAGGAACATCACACCCAATTCCACCACAAAGTGAAAGATGCGTCACATGAAGTAAGGAGACTACACCGTGAAATATGAAATGTAAAAGAATAATGTTACTATATGCCCCCACTTTAAAGAGATTGCTAAACACTATGATGTGATCAATTACTTTAAAGTAGAAAAAAAAAATGCTAACAATAAAGAGGACATGAGAACTAACTTGGAAAGCCCTATGCCAAGTCATAAGTTTCCAAATAAAGCTACGTCATGCAAAAGAAAAAAGAAAAGGGGGTTGCCCCCAAAATGAAAATGCCAAACACACAAAAGGGATCTATGGATTTTGGGTCAATATGTTCTTACTACAATATTTTTAGAGAGATTAGAACTATCATCATTCCCGAAATACATATAGAACTAGAAGAATGATAGAAAGAGAGTGCAAAAAAAGAAAAACCTTTCGAGTCAAAATGAAAGAGACATGAATGTCTCGACACCTTGCATCATCCCCAAAAGGAAAACACAAGATTGAAACAATAGGAAAAGGTGGGTGACACTTTTGTATGGTTAAGAAGATAGAGCAAGACCCACATTCAAATTATCTCATTCAAGGATAACCCTAGAGATCTCAATACAAAGGAGAAAGAGATCTTGAAATAGGGTTTTCCTAGGGGCTGGTTGTAAACTAATGAGGGGCTCACCACCAAGCTAGGAATTGGAGATACAAATGCAAAGCAATGTAAAATCCTTAACCCTAATATGATGTAATCTTTCATTAAATGACCTAGAAATGCATATAAAATAAAACAAAAAGGTGCAAGATGAAATGTGTGCACTTGGAAATCTAAAGATGACTAGATGGAGCTTTGAAATGCTGAAAATAGAGAATTTAATGTTGATTGGGACTCATATTTCAAACTGGGAAAATCAATCCAAGATTTGGGTTTCTGTACAGAAACAGGTTTATGGAAAAAAGGTGTCTAAAACTACCAAAATTTGAAAAAATGACTTAAACTGGGACTCATACACCAAGACTAGCATATGAGTCTAGTTATGGTTTTCTTGAGTTTCAACTTAGTTTGAATCTATTCTTGAATGTCTACTCTCTCTGTTCCACATTGTTTCTAAATCTGAAACCCCAAATTTGGGGTTGTAGGTGACTTTTCGGTTAAGATTACAACCTTGCAAATGAGGAAAAAATTCCAATAGCTTTTTTCCAATCTTGTAACCTAATATTTAAAGGTCCTTCATGCTTCAAGACCCATATATCTGTAATCACACATGTAAACAAGAGAAAAACTTGTTGATTGTTAGTGAACAGGGGTTTGCCTTGGTCAAAACCCTTTTAGGTAATTAAATGAAATGATGAGATAATGAAATGAGAGTATAAAACATGAAACATGGGACATGAAACATGAACAATGATACCTTGAATGATTCCTTGTAAATTATGCTTTGTATATCTGCAATCTAACATGAAATGGTCATGAAGGATGTAGATCTAGATATTGAGATAAGTGTAGAACAATGCTTGAACTTTTATCTTGAATGAAACACCAAAAAAATAGCTTAATAAATTGATTCAATCTTGATAATGTTGACATGATGATGAATCTTGAATTGCTGCAAAAATTAATGAATAATTCTTCCTGTGAATGCCTTAGAAATGATCTTGTAAATTCTTGGAATGCTTAACTCTTGAGTTTTTGACTTGATATCATGAATGCTTATTGAAATAATGATTTGATATCTCATTCATATAGAAAATCCATCTAATATCTTGTTCATTAGATCCCACTAGATGACATTCATGAAATGTGAACTCAAAACCCAAATTTTCTTGCTCAAAACCTTAAAAATAGGTCAAATGGGACTCATAAGACATTTTTGGTATATGGGTCCCACAGGGCCTATTTGGAGAGAGAAAGTGTTGGGGAGTAAATAAATTAGGTTTATTTGAGGTCTATGTCAATATTCTAGTTAAAATATGCCTCAGGATGCATCATATAGGGTCTTAGGGGCCTATTGATTGTTATATTAAGGTCAAAAATGCAAGAGGGCTGAAAATTTAATGTGAAAGCATGTAAATAAATACATTATATAATATCAAATTAAGGAAAATTTGGGTCTATTTAACTCAAAAGGTCCCTAAATCCCATGGAAAAGTATAGAACACATTAAACATTAGATTAGGTCCATTTAGTTTACAAGCCTCCTAAATTTAATGTGAAGGTGTAAATAAATACACTTTACAACACGAAATTAAGGAAAAGTTAGGTTTATTTAGCTTTAAAAGTGCCCAAAACCTAATTTGGATGTGTAAAAATCATCACAACACTAGATCAAGATGATATTAAGTCCAATTTGTCATTAATTATTCCCAAATTAATGTAGGAAAAGGCATACTTTTTTTGTTGCCACAAAGGAAAATAAAAGATAAAGAAAAAGATTTTGGGTCGACATGGAAGGGACATTGATGTCTTGACACCTTGCGTCATCCCTAAAAGGAAAACACAAGACAAAGAAAAAGATAAAAGAAAATGCTTTTGAAAAATGTATGAAATAGAGAAGAATGTAGGTACAAATTTAGGAATGCGACAAAGAGAGAAGGATACATCAGACATAACATCACGAGGGATCACTTTAGGCATATGCAATCACACATAAAGAAAACATGAAGAAGAAATAATGACAAGTAAGGTACATGCAAGTTAACCTAAAGCAGGTCATATCCATCCCAATCATGTTCATTGTATGTGAAAGGTGGACAACTAGATAAAGGGACAATAGCAAGTATCAAACTAGGGTCATTACCAAGTTCAACACTCTTCCTAGGAGAATTGTCATTTAAGCTCATGGAAGAGGAAAACAATGTATTCAATTCATTATACACCTCCTAAAAAAATTTAGTAATCTCCTCATCATCATGTAAATTAATCACAATAGGAGGTTGAATGATAGTTTCCAAAGAAGGTTTCAACTCATGTTACAATTACATTAAATAGGATCTTTTTGTGGCGAGGAAGATTCATATTGCATTTATTTTGTTAGGTTTAGATTTATATTTTCTTTCTTTGTTTCCCCATTTAACTTTTGAGCAAGGGAACAACATCTACATCTACGCTCTCTAGCACCTCTGTTTCTTTTAGTTTGATTTTCAAGTTGGATTTGTGTAGGTGTAGGATGATAAACCATAGGTTTCTTTTCTTCCCTAAGGGGATGAATGGAAGGAACCATGTAATCTTGTTCAACCACTTTCTCTTTGAATTTGTAAACTTTTTTTTATTCTAGGAGGCATAACGTGAATGGTTTCATTGTCTCTTGGTCTTTTTATAAGAAATAGGTGAAGGTTCTATCTTAGGCGGGTCTTGGTTATTTGTAATTTATTTAGGTTCAATCATGGTTTCGTCAATGATGGTAGGGTTAGTTGTGGGTAGAGGCATGTTTCAAAGGGAAAATTTCACTAAGCATTTTTCCTTTAACTTTTGGTAGGATTTGAAAAGGAAGTCTTCTTGAGGTTTAATAGGTTTAATAGGTTCCATGGGCTCCGGCCAGAAGAAGTCTAATGTAAAGTTTCCACAGGAAGACAAAGGGTCAAAACACTATGATGTATAGTGAAAATTTCATTATCAAAGTGACACTTTAAGCATCTATGCACAACCGATGGGATCTCTCCCATGGAGCATAGCCATGGGTGACCAAGCCTCACATAGAATTTATTCAATGTTGATATGATAGAGAATGAGACATTTAATGTTTTTGGTCCTACTGTTAGAGGTAAGGTGATTGATCCCATCATAGGGCAAGTGAAACCATTATGCCTCTTGATCCATGCTTCTGGTTTACCATATATTTCTTGATAGAGCTCATGTAGAAGTAATAATTCCTTGGTGATCATGATTTCTCCACAAAAAAGATCTATTAATATCCCATTAGTGGGCTTGTTAGAATTGGCTATGGCTGCCAAGATCTTGATGCCAAATGGAAAGAACAAGAGAGAGAATGTGGATATGTAAATATGATTTAATTGATATGAAAAATGTAATAGAAACCCCTTGGTTATATAGCCAAGGTGAGATACAAGATGTCATAGGATTATGACAAGTTTCTTAATCATATGACATGAGACAACTAATCACACTTACCTAGGTTCACATGTGTTACAAGTCAAAGGATAAGATAACAAATAATGACAACTAACACCTTCTAGAAAGATTCCTTCCTAGGACCTAGGTAAACTTAACATGTAAATAAGTTCCCTAGTAGCTAATTAACTAGGTACAAGACTTTATTTACACCAACACCCCCCTTAAGTGCAACTTCAGGAGCAATAGATTAATATGTAAATGACACAAATATACAAGAATGGATCCTGAATACTAGAATATGTTAGGTGCATATGTACATATGCAAATGAAATGATTAATAAATCTCTCACAAATGGAGTAAAGGAGAAAAACTAGTGGGACAAAACTGCTCCCCAAATGAGAGATGAATACAATAGTGAAATAAAGAATGAGAAGGACAAAACCCCATGTGAGGAAAAAGACATCCCATAAGAGAGAAGTAGAAGAGAGACAAGGCAGCCCCCCCTCAATGTTGAGTCTCCTAAAATGATGGTAGAAGCTCGGCATTGAATGTTGAAGATGATCCAAAATTGCCGAAGGATGCTCCTCCCCTTAGGAAGAAATAAAACCATGATAGTATGGAAGATGTCAAGAATATGGATGATGTGTGATGATGTGTTTCAAGCATGCTCAAGTGTCTCCATGTCGATGGTGAAATCTGGCACACTTCAAAAAGGTTTTCTAGGCCACACTAGTGAATAGGGTAATCCAAAATCTAGTAGAGATGAATGTAGAACATGATCCAAAGACAAAGAAGCCTCCTCCAAATTATTTCCAAAAGTATCCATAGTCACATAAAATTGCAAAGAATAATCATGTAGAGAATGAAGAAGATGGTCAAGGTGTTCCCTCGCAACAACTAAAGAAAAATATTCTCCTTCAAAGAGAATATGAATGTGGAGTCACATAAAAAGTATTCCTTCTACTTTTCCTTGCTTGTTTGGATTTTCCTTATGAGTTAGGCTTAATGTTTCCTTGATTTAGTGTTCTAATGTGGTTGACACATTCACATTAAGTGTTGTGCCCTTATGAACCAATGGATTCAAATGGTACCTTGTTAAAGTGTTGTGAAGTATTGTAACAAACTTTCACACTTTTCTAAGGTTTTATTAATTAACTAAAATTAATGAACCTCCTTTTAATTAAACTAAAAAATAATCTTCCCTTATTTGAAGTGCTGTGACACACTTTCACCTTTTTCTAGGGTTGTCATTAATAATTAGGTTATCTTATGATTTAATTGGCCATATTTTGTATCCACAAGCCTCATTTATTGCATCTTTTTGAGGATATTCCTAACACCAATCATTATCCAATCATAATTCTAATTTTTTTAGCTTGTGTGGCCCAGATTTAGTGATTTGGGACTCATTCACCTAGATTTTTTGGTCTCGAATTGGATTTCATACATTTCTAAGCACTTTTGATTTTTGGTCCCATACATTATACCAGATGGGACACATTCACCATCTTGGGAAAATGAGTCCCGTGTGTCCCAAAATTAAAATAAATTCAAATTTTTGGAATGATTTTATTCTCCTAGATATGATGTTGGCTTGTAGTGTTGTAATTTGAAGAATTCTTGCATAATTGAGTATAAATACAAGGTTCTTTCACTCATATTATTACCTAAAACTATAATAATCAATCAAGTGTTCACATGAGTATTCAAGAGCATTCAAGTGTCTTCAAGAGCATATTTTCAAGCATTTTAGACCACCATTCAAGCAACAATCATCATGTAAAAGATTTCACGCATCATATTGTTTTAGAGCTAACAATTGTGGTGTAGGATTTTGTGATTCAAGCAAGTGTTTCATTCAAGATAAACATAATTCAAGAAAGAATAAAAATCTACATCCATTGCAACCATTGTATACATATTTGCAAGACCTTATTGCTAGGGTTTGGTATGTTGCAACATTGTTATTTGTTCATTCATCATTCTCCATTCTTATTTTATTTCACTTCAAGGAATGATTTCCAAAATGGAGTTTGACCAAGGAAAACCCCTATCCAATAACCCCAAAATATTTTTCCCTCTCCTTTGTGTGTGATTTGGAGATCTTGTTTGTAGATTTCTTAACAAGCAAGATTGTTGAAAAATTACAAATCATTCAAAGTTGTCAAACTTGTCATCAAACCTTGGAGAACATTGGAGAAGACCTGCAGATTCCAAATTAGAGATTCAGATCAAAAAATAACCAACTTGGATAGAGCAAAAAAGAAGAGAAAGATCAACTTTTTAAGTTGTACAAAAGCCCAACTGGACTGATTCGCCACTTCTGGCAAATGAGTCCCATTTCTAGTCAATTTTCAAGATTTTGCATATTCATATACCCTTTTGTCTCAAACCTTTTCTTGTACAATTTTCCAGAAACTATATTGATTTTACCAGCTTGCAAAATGAGTCCCAGACATCTTTAAAGTCATATTTTCTAGTGACTCAAACATCTATTCAACCATCTCCAATTTCCTAGGTGCACACCTTCCTATCTTCAATTTTCCATTTCATTTCATTCACTTTTATAGGTCATTTAGTGTTAGATTGCATTCAATTAGGGTTTTACGTTGCATCTTTCATTTCATTATCTTTTCCAAGTCTAAACTTGGCGATGAACCCCTTATTAGATCATATTCATCCCCTAGGAGAACCCTATTGCATTATCTCTTTCTATTTTGCATTGAGATCTCTAGGGTTATCCTTAAAAGTGGGTGTGATAGTACTTCATCCAACATCATTCATTCACCCCATTTTCCTTTGTTTCCACTTTTGTGAACCTGCATTTAGAATATTTCATTTTTTTATTTGGAGTGCATTTTCATACTAGATTTGGCTTGCATTAACATTTCATTAGGACTTGCATTAGTTAATTTGCATTATAGGGTTTCAAATTTTTCATTAGTGAAATCTCATATAGCTTCCATTTTTGCATCTAATTTCATTGAAAATCATTCAAATTCTACATTTGCATCTCAAATACTAAACTTAAAACATAAAAAGCATAAAATTTAATTCAAAATTTTGAAAATTTTGAAATAATCATCACCGGGACTCATTCGCCACCTTGGGCGAATCAGTCCCTTTGCATATTCTACATTGCATTTTATGGCATTGAAAGTTTAGTTTTTGAGTTTCTATTTGATGTTATTTATTTTTTGTTTTAGTTTACAAATTTCTTGTTTCATCTGATTCATTACATTTGGTTCAAATTAATTCATCTCGTGCATTTCTTAAATTCAAAATTTCATCTAAAACATTTCATTTCACATTATTACATAGTTTAGAATTTGAAATTTGCATCATGGATATGTCCTTTATTAAGCTTTGGATGTCTTTAAAGTCCTTAGTGGATGTGTCAAGTTGTGCTTTTAGAAATGAACCTAACGAAATTGAACTCACTCAAGCTTACTAAACTCCTAATGCATGTCCTCCTCGTGATGTTGACATCATTAGAGAAGATGATGTCAACATGAATAAGTTCCTAAATGATTTTCTTAACAACCTTGAAGATAATGCATCCTTTTACCCATCCATGAAACAACCAAATCCCCCCATGATACCACCTCTTGAGATATTTGGTTACTTACATCCTGAAACAAAATTTGAACCTAAGTTCCCTATAATAGGTGAACCTAGTTCCTCTAAAAAAGAAAATACTCAACCATTTTATGATAAAAATTTGACAAAGACTCCCATCAACCTATAAGAGACATATGGAAAAGGATTCATGATCTTGATTAAGCAAGGATGTGGTAAAAAAAGTGAACATAACATTCATTTAGAAACCAAATGTTTAGGATATCAAGATCCCCCTCACAATGCATGACTTCCAAAAGAATACCTAAGGATTCGTAGTGATGGTATGGTGATCTTAGCCTCCCCTCCCGATATTAACATCCTTCTTCCTAAAGAAAAAAAATGATTCAAACAATGACAAGGATGATAAAATCAACTTGGGCCCTCCTTCTGAAACTTCAACTAGAGAAATTGGTGAATCTAGCAAGCACGAAAGGGCTTACAAACTACAAACAATAAAGTTCCCTTGTCCACCACTCGAAAGTGAAAGGAAACTACAATTTCTGTTGAACAAAGAACTAATAACATTACCACCAATGAAAGAAAATATAATACTATATCCCAAAGACACAAAGGTTTGACATTGTTGATGCCATAGAACTCTTGGACATAGTATTGATGAGTGTCACACATTCAAATTAGTATTGAATAATTTTCATTTCAATGATAACAATTGCCATTGAGTGATTGCATAACATCCTTTTGCATTCTATTTTCATGTAGTAGTTGTAGAAAATTATATTCTCACTATTACATGACCTTTCCCATTTCCTTCCTTAGCTCATTCTTGTCTCACACTCAGTGGGGGAAAGCAGTAGATAGCCTTGTCCTAGTAATGCATTTCGCATTGTCCCTTAGGTTCATTGTCAATCTTCTGCTTATTCAAACTAAGATTGGGAGACAAATAACCTATGCATAGTTTGAATCACATTTTCCTATTGGCATATGGCTTCTAGTGTTGTCATTGATGGCAACTGAAGTCATACCCATGGTCCATAGTTCTGTATCTAGTCATACTGGTAGATAAAGTGAACTACCGTATATTACAAGCAAAATACTTAAGGGATAGGGTATCCAGTCAGATAGCTTGACTGGATCATCATTTTGTGTTGTGGATCATTGGAATTTCTTGAGGAGCATATGTATTATCTTATTATTGGGTTTTGTTGTGTTGCATTAGTTGTAGTACGAGTTTGGAAGTCCGGTAGGATACTTTCTATCTATTTGTTTGTTGTAGCCAACTCATTGAATGTGGCACATTGCGGATTTGTTAAGTGAAATAAACTAATATTTTTTCATGTTCAAATGACTAATTATGGGTCCTAGCTATGGACTATCCCACTTGTCTGAATACACATCAAAACTATTCATGATTTGGGCCGACAAGTTGCAAATATTCTTAAGTTATTGAACAAACTTGTAGCGATTAAATCCTTAGTCAGATATATTTAGATGATCGATTACAACATTTTCGATAATGAAGAAGGTGTATTGGTGTATGTTGCGGATATCCAAGGAGTATTTGAGCGATATCATCCGTATTTTCACTTGTACATAAAGATTTTGTGTACAAACTTGAGCAGGGAAAAAAAAAAGTTCGATATCAATCAAAAGGATAGAAGCTCATCATCTGAGCTTAATTGGAACTATAATCAATCATTAGTAGATTCTATTCATTCATTTCATTTTCTTTTTGGATCTATTCCAAATCATTGTAGGGCAATGATCCCATCCTTTTGAGCAGTGAGCTCTAGGAAGTGAGCCTGAATGCAAGTA
>VDFB02041551.1:0-15000 GCA_007258455.2 Sequoia sempervirens
CATTAACTATTTTATTGTGTTGCAACCATTGCCACAAAATGGAAGCCACAAATGAAACAATATTGGTTTCAACAGTGACCCAGATGAAAAACCCACAAAACTAAAGAATTCATAGTAACAAACCCATGCGAAAAAAAAACAAAATAAGAATTCACAGTGACCCTAAACCCTAAATCCACAAAACAAAAGAATTCATAGTAACAAACCCATGCAAAAAAAAAAAAAAACCTCGCATGCGGACAAATTTATTTCCCAACAGTGCCTTGTTGAAAATAGCATAAACTATTTTATTGCCTTCCAACCATCGCCACTATATGGAGACCATAAATGAAACAATATAGCTATTTACTTGCAACCATCGTGACTACACGAAAACCATAAATGAAACAATATTGGTAAAGCCACATAACAACAATCAACAATGCCCTATGGAAAATAACATAAACTATTTTCGAAATACTCTACAAAGGGTTTTTTCAATATGCACTTCTTCCTGCTTGCTTTAAAGGGGTTTCCCAAATGCACCTCTTTCCACTTGCTTCAAATCCACCTCTTCCCACTTGCTTTCTCTCAAATCCCTTCTTTCTCCAACGACTGCAAAAATGGGGAAAAAATTATCAGAGCCAAGGATTTTGTATTGCTTTTGCAACCATCACCTCATGCAAAAAACACAAAATAACCTCCAACCAGCTTCATAGAAGCTCGAAAATGGATGATTGAACTTGCACCTTCACAGAAGCTCGCCCTCTTGGTTCACAACTCTGATAGCAAGTAAAGCCACAAAACGACACCCATCAATGCCTTATAAAAAATTATGCAGACTTTCACTATGTTTTCTGAGGTTTTAAATGGAAGGTGTTATTACAACCATTGCCACTACACATAAATCATACAACAATTAATGTTGATGCCAACCAATGTTTAATTTCACTGGCCTTCTCTATTTAAGTGCGAAGATGCCAACCGGTGTTTAATTTCATTGGCCTTCTCTATCGACACACCAAACACTTTTAATATAAAAAATAAAAAAATCCGCCACCTTTTTTTTGACTGGGAGCCAAACACCGGAAGGGTTAAAAACTAGGAAGGCTGACAAAAATTTTGAGCAAAGTGCACACAATAAGCCTATCGGCTAAATATGTCAAGAAGGGTTCAATTATCCAAATATTAATGAGATAGGATGGCATTGAATCTAGGGGATGTGCTAGCCTCCAAGGTTCAAGATCCTATGGAAAGAGAACATGAGGACAAAGGAACACACATGTATGAGATGTAATGCAACGTGGAAAACACAAAGAAAACATGATGAATACACATGTTCATGACACATAACATAACATGATGTAGCAAATTTCAAAGTAGACATGATGCAAACACATGATAATCATAAGACATAATAATCACAAAACAAAAACACAAGGTTAGTACTAAAAGAATTCGATTTTGTAAGGCAAAGAGACCTCAATCTTAAATTTGTATCAAATACCATATGTCATCCATCAAATGTGTTGTTTAAGAAAAATGGTTCTCTCATAAGGATGTAAAATCACTCATGAAACACATGACTCCATTGGAAAGTAAGGTGTGTTGTGCTAGGTGGACATGTAGAAATGCTCAATTTCATGAATTAGAAAGATTTGTTATGCCAAATCCATGGACTATATTTGCAATCATGCCTCAGGGAGTGCATAAAGGTTTAATGTCACAGGGGATGAATCAATGCTTAACATCATAGGGGAAAAATTGATAACCATGCCTCAGGGGAAAACACCACCACCACCAAAAGGGTATTTCAATAAGTCAAAATCACGAGATGTATATGAACTGGATAGGGTGATATCCCCCCCCTTAAAATGTTAACATACTTGATATGATGGTTTTAAGGAAACCAGAGATGAAGAGGGGATCCTTGAAAATAACACACACCTCCCTAAACTAGTTATCTTTTCCCCCCAAGTGTAAAGGCTTAGAACAACCATGCTAGAGACTATCCTGTTGCTACCATAGAAGAAATATGGTTGCACTTAAGATTGTGCCACCATGAATGGTAATGAGAAGCTACAAATACCACATAATGAGGAGCAACACCATAGAAGAGTGATCATAATTATTTAGAGTTATTAGGTGCATGAACACATGGAAGAGAACTACAATCACTAAGTTGTTGTATTTTAATACTCAAGGCCTAGAATTCATTTGTGGAATGACCATGCACTCAATGATATGCACAAAAAGAGTTATTTCTATAAAATTTCTTTTGTGTTGGAGGATGAAGAGTAATCAAGAAGGCTTTGAGAAGCCTTGAAAAAATATTCTCTTACTTTGATAAAGGTGTAGGAGGCAATTTTTTCTCTTGTGAAGAAAATCTTGCTCTCTTACCACATAATGTTTTAAATATACAAGATGATGGAAGATGAGATTAAGATGGAGAAGAAGGTTGGAAACCTAAACCCATTTTAGAAAGGTATGACATAGACTTCACATGATCCTTAAGTCCTTGTTCTATGTTCTCATTATATCCATTTTTAGAAAGTATTTTATATCCAATCGCATTACATTCTTCCAACTTAGATGTAGAAGTATTATCTAAATGCTCACGAGAATAATTGATTCTTTCACAAGATTTTAAGTACTTTTAAAGTTTTTAAAAGTTAGGCATCACCAACACATGAGGGATGAAAGTTGAAGAGCCCCCATCACCATCATGGGGTGATGTTTTTGGATTTTTTGATGTATAAGAAGATTGAGCGAATGAAACACAAGAATCCTTAGGTTTAAATTGTGATATTTTGTACTCTCCCACAAAGGAGGGTGTAAAATCTAATGAATCCAAATCATCACCAAAACATGTGTTTGAAGATAAAGCAATATCATGATCATCATTTGTATTCAAATCTTTGGACTTTGATGGCAAGATTTTAGACTCCCCATTCAAACAAGGTGTAAAATTTAACGACCCCCGATCATCACCCAAGAGTGTACCCATAGTATCATTATCATTGGAGGGTAATGGATCAACTTTTGAAGATGGAATCAAAGTATTAAGAGAGTTGGAAGTGTTATGTTCAACTTCAATTTTTGAATTATAACTTTGTTCATTTGCTTTTACCACATATATCTTGTTATTGTTGTCATACTTCATCTCACGGTAGAGAGTAGATGAGACTCCCTTCATGGAATGAATCCATGGTCTACAAGGGAGAAGATTATATAAAAGATGTCCTGACATGATAGGGATAGAGGTAGGAAAAACCATGGGACATACCTTAATGGGTAGTGTGATTGTCCCTAATGGTTATCTACTAGCATTATCAAAGTCACAAATACAAAGATCATTAAGTTCTATAAGATTCTTATCCACACCAAGTTTATCTAAAAGATCCATGCTGTAAATATTAAGACCTGACCCATTATCAATAAGAGTACGTCTAACCCTAGTTTTATTAATTCTAACCATTATCATTAGAGCCTCATTTTTTTTTTCTGGATCTCAATCAAGGGAAATTCATTTTGAGGGAAGGTAATATCCAATTTTGTTACTTGCATACAATAAAAAAAGGTTGATACATCATTCAGTTTGATAGAAGGTGAGACATCAATCTTCTGCAAAGCTTCTTGAAGCATCCTATGGTATGTAGGTAATGTTTGAATCAAATCCCAAAGGGGGATTTTGGCTAGAGTATTACAAAGTTTCTCAACAAGATCATGTTATTTACCATTATGTTGATGAATGATAGGCGGGGGTGGAAGATATGGTTGAGGGAATGAAATGGATGTTGGCATTTGATTTGGTTACTTATTATTTATAGTTTTATATGTGTGAGCAACTATGTGTTAACTTGGTTTCTTCAACACATCTTGTTTCACATGATTACTAGTGAGTTGTTTTGCAAAGTCTAGGATATGGCCATGAGGTTTAATAGGTCCTATAATGAGAGGTGGTTTATGAGGTTCAATAATTATAGCAGTTTTAGGAGGTCCAATTATCAAATGTGGGTTTATAATTTTAGCTTTTTGGAAATATTCTATTAATGGAGGACCTAATTGCAAGCTTGAACCTTCATCTATGTAAGCCACCTTACTATCATTTAAAAATGTATCACTGATTTCATCCTCTTGTGCCACAATATCTTCCCAAGTAGGAGAGGTGCTGGGAGAGAAACAAACATGTTTCTCATGATTCTCAATGATTGGATCCTTTTTCACCAAGATACTCTCACAAGTAGGAGAGATATTGGGAGAAGAACTAACATGATTGTTAATGATTGCATCCTCTTGCACCAAAGTACCCTCACAGATAGGGGAGATGTTGAGAGAAGAATAAACGTGAGTTTCATGATTAATTGAAGAATGAAGATTAGGTAAAGTCATGTTAATAAATGTATCAATAATTTTATTTTGTTCCATCATGATGTTCTCATAGGTAGAAAAACTATTGGTTGACTGAAGGACAATGTATATATCCATTTTGATGGCATGAAATGGGGTTTGAGGCAATGCCCCAATTTTTTTTAGACAAGCCATATTTTGCTATATCAAAACCAAAATTTTGAAAAGAAAGCATCTTGTTATTGTCAGGTTGTAGACACTAAAAAATGAAAAGCATCTTGTTATTGTCAGGTTGTAGACACTAAAAAATGAGTCAAGCCTGCAAATGCCATTTCTCACATCAATTTCCCTTCTTCCCCCACATAATTGAATAATTTTAATTATTTGATTATTGTCTAAAGTCATACTCTCCTATTAATTAAATAATTTTAATTATTCAACTAATTCATTCCCCTTCTTTTATTCTTCCTTGATTAATTAAATAAATTAATATTTATTTAATTACGTCACTAACGTTCATTTCTCTCTATAACTAAATAAATTCTTATTTATTTAGTTAATTATTTATTTTTCATTTTCCTTCTACAGTTAAATAATTATTTTTTATTTTTATTTATTTTTAGACTGCAGGAATCGGTCAGGTATTCGTCCCCCTATAAACTGAAGTGTGCTTGGTAAACTTTTTTCATGTGACTGGTGGTGTTGGCGCAACATGATACTTTAGCCAATCGAGCTAGCCCCCCCGCCCCTAATTATTTAATTATTCATTAGCCTTTTCTTCCATAATTAAATAAATCTTATTTATTTAATTATTTTCCCATTTTTCCCTCCACTATTAAATTATTATTTTAATTATTTACTAATTTTTCCTTTTCCTCTACTTTTAATTAAGCAATTATTTTAATTAAAATTCAACTTTCCCTCTTCTTCTATAATTGAATTTAATTACTTTTATTATTTGATTATTCACTTTCTCTCCTAAATTAAATAATTTTATAATTATTTAATTTACTCTAGCAACCTCTTTTTATGTGCCAATCTCCTCTTTTATCTCAATTAACCTCCACCCTTGATAAGGTTTTATTACCTTTTAATATCCACCATCCATCCTTAACTAAACCCTATTTTTCCCCTAACCCTATTTCCTTGCTTCTCAAAGCAATCTCATCCATTGATCTTCATCATTTAATCTTAGACCTTCATTCAAATTTGGTTTTCTATAAAAGAGACCTATCCCTTTCATTTCAACCCTACAATCACTATATTTGATATTTTGTTGTCACTATCACTAGGCTTATTCTTGCATACTACAAATTTGAGGGCAAGCTAGCATATAAAGAAAAATGAAGAAGAGCAATGAAGGTGATTCAACCATGGCATAAGAATTATGGTAATATTGCTTTATTTTTTATGTTTCAATGTTCATTTGTACTTCATTATTGGATTAGGGTCTTTAGGGCTTGAGTTTTAGGTAGTTGGTGGTCAATACTATTGATTCATGCTTTGTACCTTGATTTTTAAAGTAGGAACATTTGGATTTGGGATTAAAAAGAGCAAGTGTCTTTTGTGTTTGGTGCTTTTGCACATCGTGTTAATCCCAAGAGTGTTGTGTGTGTATCCTCTCCCCTTGTGCTTCATGCAATCTTGGGTGTAAGAGAAACACAACAATATTTTAGCGGGACTACCTTTGAGACACATCCTAATGGAGAACTCATTGGGAATGACCCAAAGCACATTTTTTCAGGTGGGCTATATCAAAGGGGTGAAGGTGAAAGTCAGTAACCCTATCTGGCTATGTACACCACACGTGTCAATCTTGGTGTGGGTGTATAGACCACATGAAGGTTGATTAAAGGCTTAAGTGTCTCACATTTGACGTTGTACTAGTGGTGTTCATCGAGCCATTATAAAATTCTTGTTTTTAGAGACCAAGATTTGTTTGGCTATCTATTAGTGTGGTGCAAGGATGCAGATCATACCTTGAAGCTACATACCACATTTTCCATGGTTGATGTGTAAGGTGCCTTACTAGAGTTTACACTCTTTTAAGGATAGGGGTATCAAGGTGGTCCATGACCTTGGTATACCCTATTTATCCACTCCTTGGATGAAGATTTAAGATCAGCCCTCAATAGGTGAGCGAAACTCACATTAGTAGACAAACCCTATTATTCCTTAGGTTGTGCTTCTCTTCATTTGTTTGAGAACTATGGCTTAGCAATTTTTAGGAAAGAAAACTTACAAAATAATTGCCTACCTTGAAGTCAACAGAGTCAAAAGTTAGCCAAAATCTATTTTCCAAGTGTTTGTTATGTTTTCTATCACATTTTACAATTGTCCAAAATAAAAAACCACTTGAAATTTTTTGACTTAGGGCCAAAAAGACCATACACTACATCTTCTAAATAGTACACCACATTGTTAGAAAGGGCTCCACATTTGAATGATAGTAAACCACATTTTCTAGATCGAGAACCACATTTGCTAAGACAATACCCCACAATTGTGAGATAGAATGACACAACTGCTAGTTCTCAAAATTTCAGGGAAATTCCTATGTAGTCTCATTCTTGGTCAATTGTTGATAGTAACCACATCTTTGGATCATAGACTTGCTCAGTCCAGTCCATCCATTTCATTGCATTCACTTAGGTTTCCTTGCATTCCTTAGTTTACTATCCTTGCATTACTTAGTCAGTCTTAAGTCATCCTTAGTTGTATACACCTTTCAGATTTTAGACTAGGAAGCTTACCATACCTTTGAACAGTTCATTGTCACACATCTAGATTGTCCTTGACCTTGTCCTTTTATCTATCAATAATCATAATCCAAGTTGGGCCTTAAAACTCATGTGTCTAGTTTAAGGAACTCACTTTTTCAAATCATCATCATCCTAAATTAGACTCTTTCCTCTTAAGGTGTTGATAGTCTAATTTGTTACCTTGAGCTATCATAGCTTGCTTAGAATCCTTCTCTTAGGTCTAAAGGTGCATACCTATAATCTCATTTTCCATACTTTAGTCTTAGTCTCACATCATATCTTTGGTCATAACTCCCACTTGCATTCTTGCATATCTTAGATTTGGTCACACCGTCATATTGACATATTTTCACCATAGAATTTGGTCATAGAGACATTACCATATCTTGGTTACACCTATTATCAATTTGCATCTAAAAGCATAGTCTAGTTCCATTGTCACCTCACACAGTCTAGTTTCATTTCCATTTTGCATCCTTATATCCAAAAATCCTAAAAACATAGCATAACCTCATTGTCATCTTGCATCCTCATTCTTACTTTGCATCTCTCCCCAAATTAGAAAAACCCAAAAATAAAAAATCATATCCAAAGCTCCACCATCCCATTATCCATTCCAATCCAAACTCACAACCATGTCTTCAATTTACCTTGATCTTCTTCATAGTCAAGTTGAAAACCTCATGCTTCGTCAATACTACCAAATTGCAAGCCTTAATAACTCATTCATCAATCCTCCATACCAATCACCCATAGTCCCAAGTCAACCACCCATCTACCCCTCTTACCAACAATCTATAAGATCTAGTTATCCATCCATATACCCTCACTATCAAGAGTCAACTAACATGATCCATAGCATTAACCCCCAACAAACATAAATTGGCCACCCTTATCCTAACCTTGAGAAGGGAAATCAATCTTCCCTCCAAATTATTCCTCAACCCCAAACCATATCGCAAATCCATATTTCCCATGCATATCCTATGCTTTCAGCCTCATCACCAAACCAAGAAAGTCTTATAGCCTCCACATCCTATTCTAGTCCTTCATTCACTAACCCATTGCCATCCACTCCATCCCAATCTACAATACCATCTAATAAAAATACATTTAGTAATGCTCTCCAAGGACAACTAGCAAAGGATATTGTTTGAATTCAATATGAAAACAAAGTTATGAAATCCAAGCACATTGATAATCCTATACCATCCAACCATCTTTCACCATCATGTCCTTCATTGCTTACCAACCCAAAAAAAGATCTTCCTATTGAAACTCCATTATTGCCATGCCAAAATTTTGAGTCCATTGAAGAGAATCATATCATTCTATAGATAGGGAAATTCAATCAGGATTAATGTGTTGAAAACAACAAACTAATTAAATTCTATCAAGTACCATGATGCACAAACTAGAATGAAAATAAACGAAGGAAATGCAAACCGATTCTCAAACTAGACTTGATTGACCTCCATTATCAACCCTTCAAAATATAAAATTAAAACATTTCAAAAAAGTCCAAAAAAATCAAAACATTTCAAAAGTCCAAAAAAATCAGAACATTTCAAAAAGCCAAAAAAAATCATAAAATGTCAAAAATCCAAAAAAATCAAATAGCCAACAAAAATCCAAGAAATAATCCAAATGCAAGTCAGTCCTTAATCCATACCAATCAAGTCGATCAATCTTGTCAAATTATCCAATCACATCCTTTGGTCTTGATCCTAATCTTTTTGTAAACCCAATCAATCAAAGTCAATCAGTCAATTATCAGTCATCCTTGTGTTGATCAAGGGATATGTCGTTCCACGCAATGACAACACTATCATCATCAATCAATCAATCACTTAATCATCGGTTTACAACTTGACAGGGGCAATACCTTGTTTTTTTTTGTATAATTTGTGCATGCTTGCTTGATTGATTGTGTGCATTATCATTTTTTTTCTTGAATTTGCATCAAATCCGACTTATTCCAGCTAATATTCATATCTTGTATCTAGACAAGGTTGTATTACGCTGGGGCACGAGACACATCATCACCTTGGTCCTTATACCTTGATGCATAACGTCTAGTGCTAAATCAAACATCATGGTTGCTCACTTTCATTGCAGCATAATGCATCTTTCACCTCTTCTATCCATTCCTTCATCTTTAGTTCTTGACCCATCCCTTGCATTTCGAGAGCCTACCCGTATTTGTCCAACCCGCCTATCCTCTTGAGGGGGCATCATCATTATCTTATCTTTCCTTCACCATCCATTTTCTCTTACCCATACCTTAGCTTCTTTGAAATGATGTTACTTGACACAAATCTCATCATCTCAAACATCATCTCAAAGAGTGGCAAAATGTAGACACCCAAAAATGTCCTCTTAAAACACCTTGTCCCAACATTACATCATTTAGACATCTTCTGGCATGCTTTTCCCTAGGTACCCATGTCATCATCTATTTAGTTAAATAAATTTTATTTATTTAACTAAATTCATATTCATAATCTATCCATTCCTCTAATGTTAATTAAATAATTTATATTATTTAATTAATGAAATCATAAATTTAACATTAATTAGATAAATCAAATATTTATTTAATTAATAAAATCTTAAAAGGATATTATCGCTTTCTTTCCAAAATCTGAACTCATGTGTATCTAATTAATTTATTTAATTAGATAATTCATCAATTATCCTTCTTGTCTTTTTCAGGATTTATTTCCTTTAAAATAGGAAATGGAATCCTTCTATCTTTTTAAAATCTTATCTTATCTTGTTTTATTTCCTCTTTGATTAAATAAAGAAAAAATCAAATCTTGTTGAATCTTCTTCTCCGTCCACATCGAAACTCTATAAATCTAACCTTTCATAGGCCATTTGCATCGAATCTTCGTCTAATCCTCACTCTGTCAAAATCAATCTTCCATCTCTATCTATCATTCTCTCCACTTGTCATTTTCATCGTCAAGTTGTTATGCTGCAGGAATGAGCATCCAACAATCCTCCATTATCAACCCTTCAAAATCTCGCATTCTCATGTAGGTGGAGAAGAGCCATGGAGGTCAATCAAGTCTAGTTTGAGAATCGGTTTGCATTTCCTTCGTTTATTTTCATTCTAGTTTGTGCTTCATGGTGCTTGATAGAATTTAATTAGTTTGTTGTTTTCAACACATTAATCCTGATTGAATTTCCTTATCTACACATTCCATTGCCTAGACCATTATATATATGTCAAGAGCATGGTCCAAAGAATGATGAAATAAACTCTAAGAAAAATCAAGATCAAGTTATCCAAAAAACCCCTCTAGGTGACCATAATAGCCATGATAATCCAATCTTGGATCGAGATCTTAGTCCTTTCCATGAAATTCATATGCCAATAACCCCCACCTTTGTAGATGAGACAATTGTTTCTATGAGACACATAGATGATATTCCTCTAGAACAAGAGTCTCCTACTCTAGACATATTTGCAAATGATCAAGCTATAGATGAATTTACAGGACTTTATGGTGATGACCATAAGGAAGGTTTCTACATCGAATTGGAAGCACCGATATCTTTTGTAGAACTATTAGAATCGAATATTTCACAAAATTAGGCCAAAAATATCAATCAAAAAGCTATCCCACATATCTATGGATCTAAGATATCTTATCAACTAGGATCATCTACCTTTGTCAAAGTAGGCTTTCTTGTAGATGAGAAAATTTTGAGTAATTGTTTTGATGTACAAAATGATGGGTTCGTATATTGCTTCCAAAATAACAAATACACCATCACAAATAGAATATTTTAGAGCATGCAGTATCAAGGAAGAGGACTAGGTGTACATGAGCAAGGTATTCTAGAACTAGTACATATTCAAGAAAATCCTAGACATCAAGGTCTTGGTTATTCTTCAATCAACAAATCAAATGATGTTAGTGATACCTCCATGAAATTGGGAGAAACTTTATCTAATAAAAACATCAAAATAGGGCCATGAGTAGTCCTTATTGTAAGATTTCTACCAACACTCCTTCTATCCACACCATAAACCATCATTCCCAATTAAAGAGGACCATCAAGTGTATTTATAGATGCATCAGTATGTGTAAAGGAAATGTAAGGTAGTAAATTAGCTTGGACCTTACGAGGTTAGATTTCTATCATTTTTACATTGGATAGGTCATTATTATCTTCTTCGTTATCACTATATTGAACAAAGTTTGTTGAGTGACTTGGAAATGGTTTGTAAATATTTTCTAGTTTTGATTAGGTGGAAAAAGTGATTTATTTCCTTTTTCATTAACATTGTATACAATTGGGATTTAATAGAGTCGATGAGTTCTTGTACTTGGCACTTAAGACACATACATCTTCTCGCATCATTTCCAGGTGTACGATGATATTGACAAAATTATTTTGTGTTAAAGTTTGGCAGTAAAGGTTTGGTTATATCAACATGCCTACTTGGAGGACTTTGATATCACATTCTTATTTAACAACTACAACATTATCACATGGAGAGAATCAGGCAATTGTGAAAATTTCCTATGTCTTGGCCTAAATTGATTTGGAGTTGTATTTGTGGTAGTAACTTGTGTTTAAGTGTTATTAGCAGTTTGAGGTGTGTTTATTTGAATGAAGTTTTTCTTTTTCTTTTTTTAAATGATTGGTAATTATTTTGAGGCATGGCTTTAGATTGATCAGTAGGATTCGATGAAGGTGTACCCTCATATTGACTAACAAATATCTGATAATCACAAAGGGTATGTATGCAAGTGTGTACAAAAGATGGATATTTCATCAACAATATCCTATCTTGGATGCTAGGTTGTAAGTTTCCTATAAATATCGATTGAATGTCAACATCTGGAAGACTATAGGAGATTTGTGAGTAAAGAAATTGGTATCATCCTATAAAGTATTTAATCTTTTCTTTAGGTCCTTGTTTACAATGAACTAAATTTGTTAATGTCACTTGAGGACCAATGTTCACTTGAAAATGTTGGAGGAATGTACTAACAAGTTGTGTGAATGAGGTAATAAATTAGTTTGGTAATAAACAAAACCAATCCAAGGCTATGTCTTTCAATGATCTTAGAAATGATTTTGAGAGGAGTGGATCTTCAAAAATGATGTTGATACACAATGTGGTAAAAGTTGACAAATGGTTACTAGGATCTCCTCTACCATTATATTTTTCAAATTGGGGTATTTCAAGGCTTTGTGGTATAGGTTTTTTTGAAATAGAAAATAATAATGGGCTACATGTGAGGTAAGTTGTAGGTTTACCATTGGTTTAATTTTGATTTAAGTTTGAAATTTATTATTGTAATGATGTCATGTTTTGCAAAAGTTGATTTATCATGAGATCATTGGGTGACATGTTTTGAGAGTTTGTTGAGTATGGTGAATTAGTATGAATGACCGGTTGGTTATTGTTTTGCATGTTTATGAGAGATGAAGAAAATGGTGGTGTGATGGGTGAAGTGATAAAACTATAAGGATTACCACTAGGAATCCCTAAGCTTGAATTTAGACCATTTTTATATTATATTTTTATACTATGATTGGAGGTGTAAATGTGGGAATAGAAGGCATTGTTGTGGGAGAGGAAACTTTTTTCCGACTTGATTTTGAGTATTGGTAAATGGTTGGATGAAACTAGATATTGTAGGAATATTAGCATCTACTATGTGAACTAGACTATGCAACACTTCTATTCCTTGGGAATTTTTTGTTAGCTTTCTAAGGTTGTCCACAATAGGCATTATCTCTCCAGCTAAAGTCTTATTAGTTAGGTAGTATTGAAGAACTTATAAATCCTTATCCAATTGTTTCAGTTTATCTTTAGGGTTGTAAAAAACAGTAGCCTCCAAGTCCACATGAATGTTGGATTGTGATGAAGTTATTAGTAATTTAGGATTAGGGAGGGAATGCAAGATAGATTGGATAGAGGCAATGCCTTGTGTGGAAGAGTTATAAGACTTAGGATCAACACCAGTTATGATTGCAACATGAGAAGTGATAAGTGAAAGTACGTCTCATAGGGGTATTTGCAATAGGACACTAGGTCGTGAAGATCATAATTTTTTTTATGAATTTCAAAATTTTTTAGTGTACATACAAGGAATGCCAAACACAACACATGCACATAAATAGATTTTTTTTGCAAGCATAGAACCCATAAAAGCACAAGAAACACAAAGATAGAACTATGACCAAATTTTTAGCGAAAATTGACTATACAAGGGCATTTGACACCATGGACCAATAGGATAATTTTACTAATTTCTAAATCTATATGTGTTCTATAGTGTCTAAGGGTCCTAATCTATAACTGTTTAGGTCTAATGGCAGACAAATTTTTTGAAATGCAAAGAATTTCATTTTTTTTACAATATAGAAAACACAAATTTTTAATGCAATTTTTTAGGTTTTTCAAATAATAGTGTAGTCCAAATGTAATTTTTAGATTGTAAAATGTAATAATTAACTGATCTTAATTTGAAAAATCTATAAATTTGAAATCTTTTAACAATAATAATAACAACAATACCACTTTTCACCTTTTTAACAACATTCATATGCATAAATGATAACTTTAAACACTTTCAGATTTGTTTTTAGATTTCAACATATTCGAATGCAAATTTTTCAATGCCATTATGAGCTAGATCTTCCTTGCAACAACTGAAATTATCCCTATTTTTATTTTGAATGAAAGATGCTCTATTTTTTTTGACTTTTTGAATACATTTTATGAAAATTATGTATGCATAAATGATGAATTCACATTACCTAAGATTGTACTTGGATTTTAAATTGATATGCTTCAAATTTTAAAATATTTTAAAGTGAAAAAATAGTCATGTTCACCAAAAAGTGATATTGGAAAAAGGGATCTAGGGCTTAAATCACACTAGTTGCAATATGACAAAAGGGAATGAGGGATTAAAATTGATCTCAACACCTACGTGGCTACAATCCTCAATGGAAGAGCTAAAATGGTGGATCAAGGTTTTAATCCCTTTGTTGGGGTATGATGCGTTGTGATTAATTGATTATTAATTGACTGAGTTTGATGATGCAATGATGTTCCTACGTAAATTATGAAAATATAATAAAATATTTAAATTTATGAAAAGACATAATAGATAAAGAAAAATAGAGTTCAAAACAATAGAGGGTATGTTATGTGACTTTTTTCCCAAGAGAAGAGAAATATATAAATAACCCTTTGGAATTAAAAGGGAGATAGAAAATAAAGGATATTATGATCCTTTGGTTAAAAGAGAGATTATGTATAATCTCTTTAGAAAAGAAGAATAATTATTTGTTTAAATAATTATTAAAAGACAACCTTTTGTGAAAGGGTGTGATGGTTTAGAAACCACCCCTTAAAAGGATATATAAATCATTCATGTGAGACATGGAAAGGCCATTCAAAGATGGAGAACATTCAAGGAGAAAAGAGAAAAGGAAAGAGGAACTAAAAGGGCACAAAAGAGTGAAGGTTAGGGTCTCGGTTGGCATTTAAACATTGGGAGAAGGGGCACACAGTGTGTGTCCAACTTGGGGTACAACATACACCCGAGAGTGTCCTGGCTAGGGATGAGTTTATGTCGTGAAGGCAAGTTTGGTTCCATGCAAGAATTGGTTCTTTCGGGGGTGTTTGTGTTGGGAAACAACTTAGGTCCATAACCATTCCTTTGAGTGCTGAATTTCATCTGAGTGTTGGATATCAACCTTTCCATGGCTTTAAGATAAGTATTAAGAACCATTGATTCAATAATATTGGGAATATTGCCTATATGATTGGTGTTAATATGATTAATCTATGTGGAGGTGTTATTCCATTTACTATGTTGATTAATTAATTGTCACATGTTTGTAGCTTACATTAATTATTCACATT
>VDFB02041551.1:17500-41598 GCA_007258455.2 Sequoia sempervirens
ATTGGAACACGGGGATCCTAAGATTGTGTTGGGAGCTGAAACAAATGACCACAAGCAAAAACTGGCTGAGATATGCGCAGGACAACAAAATGTTCAACCCTAGGCAGCCAAGTACATGAAAGAGAAGCTTCTCAAGCTACAAAATAAGAACACCAAGAGCTCAGGGGGCTCAAAGCCGCTGCCTCCGCTAGACAAGCCTCTTGCAGAAACAATTGTTGTTTTGAAGGGTTTGGTTAAATCCTCGGCCAAGGAGGAAGATAATTTGGAGGTAGATGTATTTAGGTAGGAATAGGAGAATGCTGCCAAAAAGGCAAATGCTTCTTTGGCTTCTTCGGATTGGGATGCCCCTGATGCCACCCTTGGGATTAGTAGATGGGATGCCACACCAACAATTAACAGGCGTAATAGATGGGACACTTTGAAGTCGTTTGGTCCAGAGGAGGAAGCACAAATTTATTTTGAGGTGACGGAGGAGGAGGAAGGAGATACCGTGGATGACAGCGGAGAGGCCGAGGTTAGCACGGGAGAGGCAAGAGCAATTTGGGGAAACAAACAGAAGCACACTAACAGAAGGCGGGTTTTGCCCCTGTCACTCTGAATACTAGAAAGCCATATGCGCAAAGACTGTTCTGGCACAGATAAAGAAATTGAAAAGACTGGAGATATGGGAAATTTAAAAGATTGTAGTTCACTTCATAAAGTGGATGTGCCCGAGGGAAACATGGTAGGGGTTATTGCCTCCATTGAAGAAAATGTTTGTGTTCCTGACCACTCGGGGATGCGTTCTTCTGGTTTGCTAGTGAAGCATATGTATCCTGATGTTGATCTCAGTTTTCCTTTCGGGACCTCTGAAGCCGTTGTTTTGTTTCATAAGTTTATTCGACGAGTGGCAACTTTTGGAATGATATTAATGAAACTTGACTTGTGCCAGGAATCTGGTAAACATTCTACAACATTGGATGCCATTATAGAGTATTTAGATATGGGCACATACAGTGACTGGGATGAAGAAAAGAAGCTAGAATTTCTTGTAACTAAACTCCAAGGCAAGTGGCCTCTTGTTTCTCCATCCATTGAGGTCTCCTCCAATGTGAGGGAGGTTTTAGATACATTTCGTGTGGCTGCAGAATTGGACAGTGAATCCCTTGGAGCATTTGTTATTTCAATGGCCTCAATGGCCAGTGATATTCTTGCTACTTTGTGCGCTGAGGCTGCACTTTAGTATATTAGGGAAAAAATGGATGTCATTGACTTAGACGATGAGACAATAGATGCCGAGATTCTAACTTCAATTGCCGTTGTTGAGTATGTCAAAGATATATACAAGTTCTCTCAGAAGACCAAAAACTTGAGCTTCGTACCTTCATATTATGTGTCAAGGCAGACATAAATAAATGATAAGATGAAGGCAATTCTGATAGATTGGTTGATAGAGGTGCATCTGAAGTTTGAATTGATGCCCGAGATATTGTATCTCATTGTGAATGTGATTGATAGATATCTTTCTACCAACAAAGGAGGAGTTGTAGACATTGTGGGAAGAACTGTTGAAGACCTGAAGGTTGAAAGTGAACAGTACCATCGCATGGTATTGGAGACAATTCAAAAGGAAGTTTTTGTACCTAACATGTAGCATGAACGAGCAGAGTAGCTTGAGAGTATATGAAGGGAGCAAGCAGATCTCATTCGAGATAGTGAACTTCACAGAAGTGTTCCGAACACTTTTGTTTCTGATTATGAATTTATAGGTGAGTTTGCACCTGGAAAAGTTGTAGGAAACAATGTCTTTGCTTCTTATTAGATTTGGAGGTGATTAATCTGGAGTGTTCAAGAGAAAATTTTGGCGAAGTTAAAATCTTCGCAGAGCTTGGTTGTGATGTAAAGAAGCGGAAATGCAGCAGGGAATGTCACAGTGCATGGTTGTGCCAGTTGGACTTCATGGGGGAGATTGTTGGGATGTGAAGTCCAATGGTCGCATGACCATTTGTATTCTCCCATCTCTTCATATTTGAAGAGCTCTGTATAAATATGTGTGGCAGATCATGTATTGGGTGGTTGATTGGTGATTGATTAATAGAACTATTCCCTTCTTGAAAGTGGGCATAGGCAATTGCCAAACCACTATAAATTGTGTCTCGTATTTTGTTCTTTATTTTTTCTGTTTTCTGTTTTATTCTGTTTCTCTACTTGTTTTAATACTTACAAAATCCTATCCTTTACTCTATTGAAATCTTTGCCTTCTATAAGATGCATATATAAATAATTTTAGGTCACTCCCTATTCAGATTCTATCATACAGTCATTGATGTCTTTTTAGAACACCGTGAATTGTGAAGCATTTACACTTGCTTGTATCCAAATATCTGTACAAGAGTACATGAAAAAAAAGAGACTCGTTGAAAAAACATGATTTTAAAAGTTGAGACCTGTTGCATGGTGGGTCATGTCTCTACAAGGGGGCACCTGATCGCATGTTTCCATGTGGGTTAGTGTCGATTTGTAGGAGGTGTTAATATTCCATAAATCAATATTGATGTCTTGATGATCTCACCATTACTAAGCTTTCATAGCATAGTCGAACCTCAACCATCTCTGTCATTGAGTTTGCGAAGCATGTGTATCTTCTTATCGACTTTTCCTTTCACCTGCTTCATCGCCATTTACTCCCCACATGGTAAAGGCTTACAGTTTCCTCCCGTTGGAGCTTTGATTTGATTTCACCTTGGATGACTTTGTCACAGGCGTTGTGAAATTACTTGAGAGTATATCTTGTAGTCATGAGACGACATCCCTGTGATGCACTTTTGTTAAACAGATCATGTGCCTTGTCCCTGCTTTGAGGCGTGGTATATTATCTGACGAAAAAAAATCCCTTTCTTGTAGCCATTAATGGATGTTCATATACTGTTTTGCGCTCAAGCTTTGCCATTCACTTTGCATTTTCTAACTATTATTTCTGATTTGAATTGTATTGTTGATAAGGTCTAGTATCACCTTCAGGGGTCTTAGATGGTATCATAGAGGTGTTGAGATCAAATAAAGTGGTAATGAAATATGGAAATTAGTATTTGGATTCAATACTCAAATAGGTTAGAGTAAATTTCATGCAAGTGGGTTGATATTAGTTGTTAAAATAAGTTGAAGGATGTGCATAATCTAGTTCATTAGGAAGTATTTATTATAGATACTATATTAACAAGGTAGAAAAGGATAGTTTGATTCACGTCCTCTACATGTTAAAGAATATAATTTTTTGTCCATGAGAATGATTTTATTGTTCTCATTTGAAGAGAGGGAATAACCACCCTATAACCTTGATGATGGTCACTTCAATAAACAAAAAAAATGTTGAAGAAAATACTTGTCAAAGTTGATTTTACTTATGGTGAGAATAATTTACTCATGCGTGAGGGTAAGAAAAGGAACATTTTACATATTCATAAACCTTATAGTTTTCATTAAGAAAATAATTTTTCAAATGGTTTTTAAAATATTCCTGGAGAGAAACATTGGGGTTGAAATTGGTGTCCAACTTATTAATATAAACCCAAGCCTATTTTAAATTGGATACATATATCAATAGGTGTCCAAGCCTAGGGATGTATTTATGGAATGACATAATATTTTCTCTTCTTATGTACCCTTAATCTTCAATTGGATGATGAGATCCTCAGTAAAAAAAATTGTGTTCCACTTTACTAATAGGTTGTCAATGTGAGGTATCCTCAAATTTTTAGCCAAAAATTTATTGAAAAACATAATTGAACAAATCTTCATTCTAGAAGTAAATTGAGATATAATTAACTTGGTTTCTTAAAGGGAGATTAAAACTAGTATTTCTTTATGAAGTACTCTCTAGTTGGCAATAATTTATTCTTATTCTATTGCTATTTAATATGCATTGGGAGATTATTTGTATCATCTTTTGTTTTAATTTGTACATTGTTATTGGACTTGATCAACCCAATAACCTTGTACATTTTCCTTATTATATAGGACTAAGAGTTTATTTGAAAAGAGGATATACATGTAGTCCGAAATGCATGAATATCATCTTGGAATGTATGTTGACGTTATAGATTATACTTTTATAAGTTTATGAGTGGCCAAATAGTATTGGATATGCATAATAATTATTGTGTGATTACATTGTAATACTTTAATAATTTAAAGAAGTTACATGAGTGAGTAAAATGATAAAGTTGAAGGATAGGAGGTTAAGTACATAAAATATAATTATCTTTTGAATTATAAATTCATGAAATATTTCAAAAGACATCTATATAGTTTTCATCATAATCTGAATTGGAAAAGTGATTTTATTAAAATTACTTGTGAATTTACATAAGCAAATAATGTAGATAAAGTTAGTATTATGAAAAAAATAAGTAAATATGATGTTAGCATCTTCAATTACTAATCATGTGCTCCTTTGAGTTGTGATGTAGATGTATCTTGTGCTACTGAGGACAATAGTTAATTTATAGGGGGATAATTGTTATGTGAATTCTTCCCCAAGAGAAGAGAAATATATTGTAACAACCCAACTAGATTTAATTCGCAAATAAGTAAATATTGACAACATGAATATCAATTTAAATGACACAAATTCTATAGCTAATTCCATTAAGCAATTTCATGTCATAAATCAATTTCATGTCATAAATCAATTGAATATGAAATAAACAATTTTATTCACTTCCATATATGTCAATAGATACATACACATTTGATTAGGCATTCAACGCCTCTAAGTCAAATTAGAATTACATAGTTTCCATATAAATACATCATTTGTTTCTTTTATATCAATGATACAATACAAAAGTAGAATTTTGTGATATGATTCCTTCATGACAACTCACCTCCATTGGTTCATGGGAACGTGATAAGGTGCTTTCCCACCCAACCACGAAGCAATGTTTCCCCAGATTATTTAGTCAGTCGAAGAAACCCGACCTTGCACGAAACACTTAGCAAGAGATACAATTTGCAAGGTGGAATTTTTGCGTGCCTAACCACATGCATTTCTATCTATTTTGTTAGAATATGCAAGTTCCATGTTAGGTAAATTCAATACAACAGAGAGAGGGTAAATAACACAGTCTGTTCCATTCACAATATATAACAAATGACAACAAATCTTGTCCAAGCTCGTGCCATGTGAAATACAACTTTGGTTAGATTTGGAAAATTAAATCTACTCTCTCTGGCACCCATTCCCAGAAATAAAGCTTATCATATCAAGGGGAATCCCTCCCTTTAAACCATCTATTAAAAACATTCCTTTGTTCTTCAATCTACCAAGAATTCTTGTATCATTCCATTCAACAAAAGTCAATAATGTTTAATCAAACATATTATATCTATTCATCTAATTATCAAATGTGTTTACAACTCAATATTGTTCTAGAATTACAGTTTGATTCCATTTGCATTACATTCATAGCTTGCTCAATAAGAAAAGTAAATCAAGATGAATCAATAGGTATACCGCATTGTATGTGAGCATGTATAAAGGAATCTTTATGCATGATCACATATATGCCTGAAAATGAATGCTTAATGACTATGCATATACATTCTATTATTTAAATGAAAAATATCCTTCACACAAGTATACTTTCATATTCCAAAAGAAATAAAGCATTAATTCATTCAGATATTTTATTCAAATAACAACATCTTCTATTTCCAATCTTAGATACATTGAAACCATCAATTTCTTTCACAGTCATGGATTCATATAAAAGTAGGTCAATGATTCTAAACATAAACATCACCCCTCAATGGAATACAAGAGTTTTTGATCTGTTACAAATCTGAGAAAACATATTTAATTTTTTTTCATGTTCAAAATAAACACAAAAATTAAAAGTAGCCTTTCCCATTGATCCAACTGTTCTAGAGGATACAATACACATGTTATCAACTCTTGATAACATGATATTGTATGCCTATGGGTTGTTATCCTTGGCCAATTTTATTCAATCCACGAGTTTACCCTCTATATTTATCACCCCCAAAATACATAAACAATATAACATATGCAATCGATACTTTTGAATTATCTGTAACAAAAATAATTAATAGTGATTTAATTGAGACAATGCTCACATGACTTCATTTCAATGCATATGCATTTGCATATGTATATATATATATATATATTTATATATACATGCATATCTATTTTAAGTTGCTTGACCAAAGTTTCAATAATGGATTTTCAAATGCTGTGACCTATACAAGCCTACGTGGGTTTCATAGAGAGCACGATAACAATATCTATTGTTTGAAATTTCCACCACACGACAGTGGGTGGTGAGGTTCCAACTTGAAGAGCGGCTAAGCATGCTTGACCTTTGCCTCACAGGAAGCCTTCGCCACCCTTTGATACATACGGTGGGCTTACAAGAAAAGTGAATTTCATTTAAAGATTACAAAGAGATTTGGCCTTTGGCTCATCGCCCTAAGCGATGTATACACATTACATACAAATCAATCATAAAATAAAAGGAGAAACATGTGGGTCGACCGATAGGACCATACCATAAAAGATAAACATCATGCACACAAGTGACACATCGTGGAAATGAGATCCAACCCAACATGGGGTTGATTAATAGTTACAAGCATATCCAGAGCTTTATAAGCTTAGCCCCTTGGGCTCACATACATTCGACAACATCAAATATTTGTAGAGCTTCATAAGCTTGACCCTTAGGGCTCACATCAAGTCAATAATAACAAATATTGTACATGCACAATAAACGCACAAAATGTAAAAAGAAAAGGCTTCTTTCAAAATAAAAAAGATAATTATATGAGTTCGATTTACAATAATTTTTCACACATTACATTTATAAAATCACTTGTCTATTCAAATCGCATCTTGAATTTATCCAAGAGAGTGATCAAGTACAATCTCATTTTTCATACAAAACGAGTTAAATTTCTTATTCACTTTATTGAATATGCATTTCGAATTAGACAAAGTAGAACAAGAATGCACAAAATGTTCTTTCCTTTAGTTATTATTCCCACACCAAGTACAAGTATAAATGCAATTATCAAATTTCCATTCATACGCATATGTCATATTCTATCGTGGTGTGTGGCATTTCAAATTCCATCCTTACTTACCATGGCCATCCGGCTAGGCGTGCCTACCTCAATCAAGTTCTCGTCCTACAACCCGTTTCCTGCATACACATTCTTACACTTGTCCACTTATTAGTAACCTTCAACTAATAATCACGTAAAAACAATGATTTCTTAAATTAGGAAATTACATAATATTCTTTTTCATTTGCATCATCACATTTTTTTCCATTTCATAAATAAAATGCTAAGTTCTATTTCCAATTATTTCAATTTCCCAATTTTTAAAATGCATAAATGAAATCGAGATATGACATCCTTCCCCACTTAAAAGAGACATCATCCTCGATGTTTGATCAAACAAAATTAGTTTTACGTATGTTTTCCAATTCACATTGTTTCCAAATTAAACATCATGGTGTACCAATTAAAAATATCAGGCATCGATTTATATAGATAATCATAATTCATATTGTTTCAAGCCAAAAATTCATAGCACATCAATCCAAAATCTAGGTAACAATACAAAAAATATCATCAATAGTCTTTCTAGGAAAGGAAATGAGGGAAGGATCATTATATTTGTTCATCATTCTCCCATGTAGCATTGTCCTCATGATATTGGTCCCATTGGACCTTATATTGAACAATGCCCCTATTTCACAACTTGAAGTTGTGTCTATCCAGAATTCTATTCAGCTCCACCAGCAGAACTCTTGGATCCGCCACTTGTAAAGAATTCCAATTAATTATATGAGACACATATGGGTGGTATGGTTTTAATAAAGAAACATGAAACACATTATGGAGTCAAGCTAGAACAGGGGGTATAGCAAGTCTGTAAGCAACTAGGTTGATCACTTCTAGTACATCAAATGGGCCCACTTATCTTAGAGCCATCTTGGATGACTTCCCAAAGGTAATAGAGCTCTTATGCGGATTGAATCTTAGAAATACCTTATCTCTAATTGTAAAGTGTCTAAAGGTTCTTTTTCTGTCGACATAGCTCTTTTTCCTATCTATTGCTTCCTTCAGTCTGCTCTTGATAAGCCTCATCTACTCTTCCATTTCTATTAATATCTCAAGACCCACTATGATCCTATCTTCCAGTCTGTCCCAACTGATAGGAGTGTGACACTTCCACCCATACAGAGCCTCGAAAGGTGCCATATCTAAGGAAGAATGATGGGAGTTATTATAGGAAATTTCTACTAATGGTAGGTATTCTTCCCATTTATACTGCTAATCCATATAGTACATCCAAAGGAGATCTTCTACAACATGATTTACTCTCTTAGTTTGACCATTGATCTAAGGATGACAGGCTAAACTAAAGTTTAATTTAGTCCCCAATGCGATATTCAAGGTCGTCCAAAACTTGGATGTCATTCGTGTATCTTGGTCAAATATAATGGTCTTTGGCACTCCATACAAACGAAAGATCTCCTAGAAAAATTTATTGGCCAAGGTCAATGATCCATCTATAAGGTTTCTAGGAATAAAATGTGGCACCTTAGTCAACTTGTCGACTACTACCAAAATGACATCATGCTTTTTCATGCTTAGAGGTAACCCTTGTACAAAGTCCATACTGGTCACTTTCCATTTGTACTAAGGTATATCGTGGGGATAAAGAAGCCCTGATGGATGCACGTGCTCAGCCTTGACTCACTAACACTCCAAGCATCTAGCTACGTATTTCACTACGTCCTTCCTGAGTCTCAGAAAAAAGTACAAGACTTTCAATTCTATGATCATTTTTCTAACTTTGGGGTGCCCTGAATATGGCACATTGTGGACTTCATCTAGGACCATATTCCTAAGCTCTCTAGAATCTAGGATATACAACCATCTCTAGTATCCTAAGATACCACTTGGTTCAAACTCGTACCCATCAAATCAATGGTCTGACGAGTTCTCTTTGAGAGCCTTTTTCACCTTCTCATAATGCTCATCACCTTGCAAATGTTACATCACTTTCCGTTTCAGGTTGAATCTCACAAAGGTCATATCCAGTAGACATCTTTGTCTACTAAGAGCATCTATCACTCGATTTTCTTTTCCTTTTATGTACTCAATTCCAAAGTCATACTCACTAAGGAATTCTAGCCATCTCCTCTATAGTGCATTAAGGTTAGGTTGAGTAAAAATGTATCTCAATACTAGGTGATTTGTTTTGATCTCATATGGCTTTCCCGAGAGATAATGTCTCCACATTTCAGGGTGTGCACCATAGCTACTAATTCCAAGTCATGTGGTGTGTAGTTTACTTCATGTTGTTTTAGCTTCCTAGACTCATATGCCACCACTTTCCCTTCTTGCATTAACATTGCTCCTATAGACACCCAAAAATGTCCTCTTACAACAATTTGTCACAACATTGCATCATTTGGACATCTTGTAGTATGTTTTTCCCTAGGTACCCATGTCATCATCTAATTAGTTAAATAAATCTTATTTATTTGACTAATTTCATTTATTCCCTTCAGATGCATAATCCATCCATTCCTCTAATGTTAATTAAATAATTTATATTATTTAATTAATTAAATCATTTCCATCCATTCCTCTAATGTTAATTCAATAATTTATATTATTTAATTAATTAAATCATTTCAATTAATTCTTCTAATGTTAATTAAATGATTTATATTATTTAATTGATGAAATCATAAATTCAACATTAATTAAATAAATCAAATATTTATTTAATTAATAAAATCTTAAAAAAATATTTTCGCTTTCTTTCCAAAATTGAAACTCATGTGTATCTAATTAATTAATTTAATTAGATAATTCATCAATTATCGTTCTCATCTTTTTCAGGATTTATTTCCTTTAAAATAGAATCAAAATCTTTCTATCTTTTCACATCTTATCTTATCTTGTTTTATTTCCTTTAAAAGAGAATCAAAATATTTCTATCGTTTCACATCTTATCTTATCTTGTTTTATTTCCACCTTGATCAAATAAAACAAAAAAACCAAATCCTTATCGAATCTTATCAAATCTTATCTCCATCCACATCAAGGCTCTATAAATAAAACCTTTCAGAATCCATTTAGGAGGTTGATTCTTAAGTATCCTCACTCTGTCAAAATCATTCTTCAGTCTTCCATCTTTCTCTATCATTCTCCATTTGTCATTTTCATTAGGTCATTATGCTGCCTAATTGAGCAACCAACATTCCTCCAACAATCAACCTTCAGAATCTTGCATTCTTATGCATGTGGAGAAGAGCAATGGAGATAAATTGAGTGTAGCATAGATTTGGGTTTGCATTCATTTGTTATTGTGATTTTCATGCTTGATCGTACTCTATTGTGCTAATTAGGATTTGATATATTTCTATTTTAGTTTTATATCTGATTTTCTCCTAATTACAGCTCCTACTCCATCTCCTAAGGCATCCATGATCACTGAAAAATTGACCATTAGGATCTAGAATAATGAGTAATAGAGCTGCAGTGAGCTTTTCCTTAAGGAGATGAAAAGCCTGATCACACTTCTCAATCCACTCGAACCTCTTTCCTTCCTTTTGAAGAGATGTTATTGGGGCTGCTATATTAGAAAACCCTTGTACAAATTTTCTATAATATCCTGCAAGGCCCATAAAACTTCACACTTCTGACACATTATGAGGTGTTGGCCATTCCACTATAGCTTTTATCTTCTCAAGGTCCATAGATACCCCTTTTGCTGAGATGATGTGGCCTAGATAATGCACCCTGTCCTTGTAGAATGAGAACTTGGATAAATTTCCATAAAGCTTCTTTTCTCTTAGTTGTTGCGGGACTATCCTTAAGTGTCGAGCATGCTCCTCAATGATATTGGAATAAACCAAAATGTAATCAATAAAAATTAGGACGAAATCATCCAAACAGTCTTGGAACACACTGTTCATAAGGTTCATGCAAGTTGAAGGTGCGTTGGTCAACCCAAAGGGTACCACAGTGAACTCATAATTCCCATATGAAGTTCGAAAGGTTGTTTTCAGAATAGCCTCCTCCTTTATTCTCAACTAGTGGTATCCATACCTAAGATCTATTTTTGAGAATACTGTCACTCCCTTTATCTGATCAAATAATTTGTTGATCCTTAGAAGAGGGTAGCAATTCTTGATGGTCACCTTGTTCAACATCTGATAATCTATACACAGATGCAAGGTTCCATCCTTCCTTTTCACAAAGATAACTAGTGCTCCCCAAGATGACACACTGGGTCTAATAAGACCTTTTATGTAACAACTCCTGTAGCTAGGATTTCAACTCATAGAGCTCTATGGTGGTCATCATGTATGGGGCCTTAGATTGCAGCTCGGCTCCTAGCACTATATCAATGGAGAAATTGAATTCTCACTTTGGAGGAATCTCGATGAGATCTTTGGGAAACACATCATAGAATTACCCAAGGATTGGATAATCATAAAGGTATGGCTTCTCATTATTAGGTTCACTGACATGCATAGCATATATGACACAACCCTTTCGCTAAGCTTTCTTAAGTCTCATAGATGAGATCTATCTAAGTTCCAGGGGTTGTTGTACCCCATATACATCAATCGAGTTTCCATAGTCATCTATACATGTCACCATCTTATCCTCACAATTCACCATAACCTTATGCTTAGTTAGCTAGTTGATTCCTAAGATTACATCATAGGATCCTAATGGTGCAACCTAAAGGTTAACTTGGGTCTTGAAGGTGGGAAGCTCCAACTCGCTGCAAAAGAGACAAGATTCTACTACCCACTCTACTTGATTTCCATACTAGACAGACCAGGAATTCTTTATATAACTAGGTCGAATAGGTAGATTTGAAATCATCCTAGGGTCTAGAAAACATTCAATAGCTCCAGTATCTATCAGAATGGAAACTGTTCGGCCATAGAGCTTACCCATTAACCATATTTGAGAAGCTTGGTACTCTGCTTGTCTATTGTCCATTGTTGCAAGGATCTTGTGTTGCGGGGTTTGTTGATGTTTTGCTTCCTTCTATGACCTCAAATTCTAAGGGTAGTTAGAGGCATAATGATCTCCCCCACAAGTGTAACATTGATCATGCGGTCCTCTTCATGTTCTAGACTTATCTTCTTTTATGTGTCTCTGGGCACTGTTGTATGCGTCATTACCCTTGTTAGCCTTTTATTCTTTTATTCCTTTTGCCTTGGTTGAATTCTTCCTTTTCTAGAGGGTCTCCTTCTCTTTTTAGGCTTCTTATATGATGGGACTTTCTTTCTTTCTGTCCATCACCCTTCCAAAATCTTTTGTTTTTGAATCGGGGCTTGGAGTCCGATCCTCTACAAAGATTAGATAACTGCTACAGCTTTTTCTCTTTCTTTATAGCCTTTTCAAAAGCATCTACCATAGTAGGAGGGTTGTGGAGATCCACTTCAGTTCCAATGTGAGGTCTTAGTCCTAGTATAAAATTTTAGATCTAGAAACACTCATCAGCTTGATGTTGGGGCACATACTTAAGCATGTTGGTAAACTTCTCCCAGTACTACACTACTGTCAGGTTTTGAAACTCAATAGTTTTCTTTTCAAAGAAAAGCTATGATAGCCACCTCTTTCTAAAAGATTCAAGGAAAAATTCCCAAGTAATCCCTTTTGGAGGGAGTCTTCCTTCGGTTTTCTCATTATCCCTCCAAGTAGCTGCTTCTCCAAACAATTGATATGCAACCCAATAAGCATTTTTCTGATGTGATAGATTATGAAGACCAAAGTATTTTTCCATTTCTATGATCCATGCCTCCACCCCATCTCCAATAGCCTTGCCATCAAACTTCGGTGGTGCTACCTTCTTAAGATCCTTTCCTAGTTCTTCCTCAATCTAACCCTGATTACAATCCCCTTATCCTTGGTTGGGCACCTCATTCCTGATATTCCTATCTTCCTGCACTCCTCAGACCTCTTGTTCCAAATGGCCCATTTAGGATTCTTGCCAGTTCAAAAGTTCCAAAATTTTATCCAACCTCTTACTTGGCCCATTGTCTTGTCTGCTACTACCTGCATCTTGTTTAGTGGTCACCATAGTGACTCAAACTCGACCTACATCATAGTCACGTTTAACGTTCAAGAACAAGGTTTTATGCTTAAGCTATTGCATATAATGCACATAACAAGCAAGCTAAGTAGGAAGAGAAAATAAAAGATGTACATTATCACACAAGAAAAACTTCTAAGCTTCATGTCTTGGTTAGGAATTTTTTTCTTTTATTTATATTTAAGTTGGATTTACATTGATCCTTATTTACAAATTTTTTTCTGCTATAAGCAGTACCCTTATTATCGGATAGAGGACATTCCTCAAGATTCTTGTTCAAGCCTACATCTTACCTTTTGGGTGAGGCAGGACAATTTTTTTCACTTCCATATGTCAATAGATACATACACGTTTGACTAGGCATTCGACTCCTCTAATTCAAATCAAAATTACATAGTTTCTATATAAATACATCATTGGTTTCTTTTGCATCAATGATACAATACAAAAGTAGAATTATGATATGATTTATTCATGATAGCTCACCTCCACTGGTGGACGAGAACGTGATTGAGGTTCTTTTCCACCCAACCATGAAGCAATGCTTTCCTAGATTATTTAGTCAGTCGAAGAAACCCGACTGTTGTGTGGTCTCACAACACGCCCCAAGACTATAAGACTTGGGGACCCCAAGTGAAAAATAATGATTATGGTAGGTGCTAGCTAGTTGGGAAGATCACCAAAAGTGAAAAGCAAAGAGAAATCTTTTTGAAAGAGTACTTTGTAATTCAAGTGTTCTAGGTATCGGATACTAGGAATTGAGAATGTTAGAAATGCAAAGGTAATGTAAAAGGTAAAGGAAAATGTTCTGGTCTGAGAGTTGAGGTCCAATGAAGATGGAAGTTCTGATAAAACTGAAGTTTAGGAAAAACATGGGTAAAGCTGACTATCGGGTACCAGGTGAAGATGCAAAGCAAAGTTTTAAAATTTTAAGGTTATCTAAGAAGTTCGATAGTCCAGTAACCTGGTATAAAGGATAATTATGCAAGAATACAAAATTTTCTTGAAACCGTTTTATTTATGATGGATTTATATGATAACAAAGTAATGATGGTTTTATTTACATGAGATTTTATAATTTTTCTTTTTAAAGGGATTTAATAGGTGGAATATGTGATTGTAGGAGAAGCATATTACGAAGCAGAGTTCGGGTATGGACGGTCAGGAAAATTTGAATCACGGATAGAATCATATCTAGATGAGGCTATATATTCTGGGAAGTTATATGCAAAGGGGATTGAATCCACCAGAATACTAGGGATCTCAGTATTTCACATATGGCGACAGAAAGCACCAACCTCCGAAGAAGCTCATTCCCGAGAGTAGAAAGTATGAGGTAGAACCAAAGTGTGGGAATAGGATGATAAAGTAATCATTTTGAATATATGAGAAAGTTCCTACACACTATCCTGATTCAAGTTATTTTCCTAGCGAAAATAAAAAAATAAAAAACCTGAAGGACTTTAATGTGCAGATGGAGGTTGACCTTCATTGACTTTGTTTGCAATTCTCTTACCAGTCACCAAATTCCACATGCCTTGATATGATTCATCGCTTATATTTCCTCTCATGTATTTGTCTTATCCTACCCGCGTCTTAATTCTATAAAAGGCCAAGGGATACCTTTTTTTAAGTTAAGTTTAGAATTTGTGGATGTCAGAAGAGCCAAAACTTCTTTAAGTTTTGTTCTTTTTTCCTATTTTCTGAATCATTCTAGACTAAAAACTTGTATACACATAGAACTTAATCAATATCAAAGCCAATTTGATAGCTACTTATCTCATGTATCTTTTGTAGCTCGTTTGGTTAGTTTAGCTGAACAAGACTGTATGCTATGCCATTTAAGGGTGCATACAAAAACCTACTCGGTGTCTAAACTAAAACCCCTCTCTTTAAAAGCTCACATCATTTTATGCCTAGCTATGAAATAATCTGGTAAAGTATAAAGTGGTTTGATTCAATTTGATTAAATCTTGGGGCATGCATGGAGAATAACTGGGAGAAATTTTAATTTTTATTATTTTAATGCTTTGTTTTAGATTAGATGTTTAAATTTCAGAAAATGTTCCAAAAATAGATGAAGGAACGAAAATTTATTGAAAATATTTCATTTCTATGAAATTGTTGAATGATTAAAGCTAAATCTACTTAAGTTATAGCAAAAATTGTTGATGTTCATGAAATATTATTGCAAATCTTTTGATTTCATGAGATTATTTTATGATCAAATTGGAAATCTTGTATCTAATGCTTATGATTCTTAATGAAACCAGAAATGACCATAGGCCCCTTGACATTAACAACAATATCACAACATACCTTGAAGCGAACCTAGTATGGCCAAGACTTAACTACTGGAGCCTTGGGATTAAGCTGAGTCTATTGGATGTTGTAGTTGTGTTGTTGATATGTGGTTGTCATTGATGTCAACACTATTGGCATTAATGTCTTAGAAGTTGTATATGTCGAGGATATTGAGAAAATTGAAATAAAATAAGTTGCAGGTTGTCAGTGGTGAAGTGAAGTTTAGTCAGTTGGATAGTTTAGTACGTTGATGATCAGAGGTTGTGGATTAAATGTTTTCTTGTCAAGTATATCTAGTTTATCCACGTTAAGTTTTAGAGATTCGCGTGAAGATTTGATCAAGTTATGAAGATTTGTATTTTGACAGTTTTTTTGTTGCTTCAGTTGGTGTTCTCGAATGAAGGTGATGAGCTTTTAGTAAGTTAAGTTGCTGCAGATACTTCTTTGGTGATTCAAGATGTTTTTGGATGTTTCTAGATTGTGCTCTATCTATGATGCATGTTCGCATTGATTGTTGTGCTTGCGATTCAATATTTTCCCTTGTGTGTTCATGTTTTTCATGTTCTTGGCCAACAGGGTGTTGTAGTGTGTTGTGGATCTTCAAGGATTAAGTTTTGAAGGTGGTTCATGTTTGAGAATTTTATTTTGGGTCTTCACTATGTTGTGGCTGACCTTGGTTGTTTTAGATTAATAATCTTTAATGTTTTTGGGCCAACAATTTGTATTCATTTTATTATTTTCTTGAGGCCGACATGTAGCGATGTAATTTCTTGTTGCAGATATATATAAGCGATTTGTTTATCATTTGAAGGCATGAGTATGTAAAGTGTGTGATTCCTATGTGCAAATATTATTCAGATCTTTCGAAGGTAGAAGCAGAGTGTGAAGAAGAGTGAAGAAGTGTTCATGTGCTTAACTTGAACTGTAATCAGGCATTAGTAGATGCTATTTTTCTTAGTTCAAATCTTGTGGATGTAATTCATATCTTTGTAAGATAGTGTGTCTTCCTTTTGTAATTGAGTAGTGAGCTCTAGGAAGTGCACCTAAATGCATGTGGATTCCCCATTCATATTTCTTTATACTTTTAATAGGGTATAATCTTGTGGACTGACCTCCACCATGGTTTTTCCCCTAATAGGGTTTCCACGTAAAAAATCTTGATGTTATGTGTTTTTTTGATGTGTTGTTGATTTATGATTTCATGGTTATTGATCAGATCTAAGAATAAGGTTAATAAGTTGAATAATTTTGAAATTTTGGGACAACTGATTCACCCCCCCTCTCAGTTGTCTGCCCTTTTGTTTCCAACAATTGGTATCAGGGCAGGTTTCTTGGAAGAAGTTTAACAACTTGAGGTGATCCGAGATGGTGACATACAAGAAGGATAGTCTGATATTTGATGGAAAAAATTATTCTTCGTGGAAGAATCGAATGGAGTGCCATCTAAAATGCATTGGTGAACCCTACTAGAGCATTACAAGAAATAGGTATGTTATCCCTCAGAATGGTCCTACTATTACTGTTGAGATTAGGGATGCTGAGCACAATATCAGGGTTAAGGAAGCATTGTTGAGTGCTTTGACTAATTCTGAGATGACATATGTTATGGATTTGAAGACTACTTATGAGATCTAGAAAAATTTGGAAACTTTGTATGAAGGTGATACTAATGTGAAGATTTCTAAGTTACAAAGTCTGAAAGAGAAATATGAAATGTTGAGAATGGCGATGATGAGAACATTACTACTTTCATGCAAAGAGTGAATGAACTTGTGTGTGGTATTAGATGTGCTGGTGGACAGTTGGAAGAGTCAAATATTGTTGATAAAGTGCTTAGATCCTTTCCCTATGCATACAAATTCAAAGATACTGCTATTGAGGAGCTCCAAACTATAACAAATGTAACCAGTGACATGTTGATCGGTAAGCTTACTGCTTTTGAGTTAAGTGAATTTGGTGATGCTCTTCCTAAGATATAATCTACATTCAAAGCCTCTACTTCTGGAAGAGATAAACAAATATATGATCTAGGTGAAAGTTCTTCTAGGAAGGTATTCAAGTATGAGGAGGAAATGAGAGAGATTGAAGAAGAGGAGAGAAAGCTAGAGGAGCTTGAAGCACTTATTGTCAAAAGAGAAGCCAGAGTAGAAGGTAAGTATAAAGGAAAATTTTCTATTAAATGTTTTTCTTGCAATAAGATAGGTCATTTTGCATCAAGGTGTCCGAAAAGAGTCCCTAAGCCAAGACATAACAAGCCTAGATTTCAAAGAAAGTGCTATTATGCTACTAATGAAGGTGTGATAGATGATGAATCTAATAAAGTGAATGCAGGTGAAGATGAATGGGTATTTATTGCTATCAAGGAAAATGATCCAACCCTTATTCAATCTATTAGTTGCTCTAATGTGGAGAAATCTCTAGCGGCTAGAGTTGAAGAGAAAGATGAATGGGTGATTGGCAGTGGATGCTCTCATCACATGACAGGTGATAAAATAAAATTTGTGAGCCTGGAAAAGTATGATGGTGGTGTTGTAAGATTTGGTGATGAAAAAGCTGGTGTAATCCGTGGCAGAGGATCTATTTCTCTTGATGGTAAGAATAATACTGATGATGTTCTTTATGTGGAAGGTTTGAAGCATAATCTCTTGAGTGTCAGACACATGGTTGACAAGGGATACGATCTTCAATTCAAGAATGGTAAGTGTATAATATTGGGGAGTTATGGAAATGTGATTGCTTCAGGTACAAGGACAAAAGGTAACATCTTTCACCTGAGTGCTACTAGTAAAAGTTGTTTGATTGATCAAGTTGATGAAATTTGGTTGTGGCATAGGAGAATGTGTCATGTAAACTTTGATAATGTTGTTAAGATAAGTTCTACTCAGGAAGTGAGAGATCTTCCTAAGTTGGAAAAGCCTACTAATACTATATGCAAGGAATGTCAGTTAGGGAAGCAAACTAGAATTTCATTTTGGAGAAAACAACATTGTTCAAAAGAAGTGTTGGAATTTGTTCATACTAATTTGTGTGGTCCTTCTAGAATCATAAGTTTACAAGGAGACATGTACTTCATGTTACTTATTGATGATTACTCTAGATTGATGTGGGTTTCCTTCTTAAGGGAGAAATCTAAAGCTTTGGATAAATTCAAGACATTTAAGGCTATGGTTGAGACAAAGACAGGTCTGAAGATTAAATGTTTGAGATCAGATAGAGGTGGTGAATTCACTTCTCATGAGTTTAATTATTTTTGTGAAGTGCATGGGATAAAGAGACAATTATTTGCCCCGTGGACCCCTCAAAAAAATGGAGTTGTGGGAAGGAAGAACATGATAGTTTAAGATTCTACTAGGACTATGATGCTAGAAGAAAATGTTCCTCATATCTATTGGAGAGAAGCTGTGAGTACTGCTGTTTACATCCTCAACCGGGTACAAGTCAAAGGTGATATTGGTAAGACTCCTTTTGAGCTATGGACTAGTCATAAGCCTACAGTTAGGTATTTCAAAATCTTTGGGAGTAAATGCTATATTAGAAGAGATGAAGAGATAGGAAAGTTTGATGCTAGGAGTGATGAAGGAATCTTTCTTGGTTATTCTACTAAGAGTAAGGCCTACTGGTGCTACAACAAGAGATTGATGAAAGTAGTTGAAAGTGAAAATGTTAAGGTTGATGAAGACATAGCTAGACCATCCAAAACTTGTGGATATGATTCAGATGATCAGAATAACAATTCAGTCACAAGAAAGAATGTACATACTCAAAATCAAGTTCAGATCATTTTAATGAATCAATAAAATCAAGAGGAAGGAGCTAATGAAAGTGTAGAAGAAAGATCACAAGAGTTAGAAGTTCAAGAACATCCTAAGACTCCAAGGTATGCAAGACTGAATCATTTAGAAGATCAGATTATAGGTGATAAGAGAAAAAGTGTTAAGACTAGGAGAAAGATTGTAGAAGAATACTGTCTTATTTCAAAGACTGAGCCTAATCGTGTGAATGAGGCATGCAAAGATGAATATTGGGTGGAAGAAATGAAAGAAGAACTACAAAAAATTGAGAATAATAATACATGGATTCTTGTTCCTAGACCTAAGGACAAAAATGTAATTGGAACTAAATGGGTCCTTAGAAACAATTTAAATGAGCAAGGTGAAGTTGTTAGAAATAAAGAAAGATTGGTGTGTAAAGGATATTCTCAAATGGAAGGAATTGACTTTGAAGAAACTTTTTCCCCTGTTGCTAGGATTGAAGCTGTGAGATTATTTCTTGCTTATGTTTCTTACAAAAACTACAAGGTTTATCAAATGGATGTCAAGTCAACATTTCTAAATGGCGAACTAGAAGAAGAGGTGTATGTAGAGCAACCTAATGGATTTCAATTGATTGATCGGGGAGATATGGTTTTTCGGTTGAAGAAAGAATTATATGGACTTAAGCAAGCCCCAAGAGCATGGTATGCTAGATTGGACAAGTATTTGTTGAAGCTTGGATTCAATAAAGGTACTGCTGATAGTAATCTGTATTTCAAGATTAATCACGATAAAGATATGATTGTTGAAGTCTTTGTTGATGATATCATTTTTGGAGGAGATGATAGTTTGTGCATGAAGTTTGTTGATGAGATGTAGAACGAGTTTGAGATGTCTATGATTGGTGAGATGAAATTCTTTTTGGGATTGAAAATTACTCAGTTAGATAAAGGGATTTTCATATCTCAGTCAAAGTATGTGAAAGAATTACTAAAGGAGTTTGGTATGGAAGATTCAAAGCCAGTTGGTACACCTATGGTGACTAGATGCAAGTTGACACAAGATGATGATTCTCCGAAAGAAAATTAGACTAGATACAAATCGATGATTGGTGGATTTCTTTATTTGAATCAAACTAGACTAGATATCATGAATGATGTATGCATTGTTGCAATATTTCAAGTTGATCCTAAGGAATCTCATGTAACATTTGTGAAGAGGATTTTTAGATACTTGAAGGGAACAATTGATTTTGGGCTGTGGTATCCTAAAAATGATGATCTTACTTTGAGTGCTTTTACTGATACTGATTGGGAAGGTGATGTGGATGATAGAAATAGTATAAGTGGTGGTGCATTTTTCTTGGGTAAGAAGCTGATTTCATGGTTAAGTAGGAACCAAGATGCCATTTCTTTGTCTACTACAGAGGAAAAATACATTGTTGTTGCTAACAATTGTACTCAAGTATTGTGGATGAAGCAGATGTTGAAAGATATCAGATTTGTGTATGATGAACCCACTGCTATATTTTGTGATAATTCAAGTGCAATTAACATTTCTAAGAATCTAGTGTTGTATTCAAAGACCAAGCATATATCTATCAAGTTTCACTTTTTGAGAGAGAAGGTGAGTGAAAAGGAAGTCAGATTGGAGTATGTGCCTACTAAGGAACAAATTGTAGATATCTTTACAAAGTTGTTGCCTAAGGATACTTTTGAGTATCTCAGAGGGAAGATAGGGGTGATTACCCCTCCTAATTAGAACTAAGATGCATTTACTCACATCAATCTATTTATTTCATGGTCATATTTTGATCTGGATTGATGTTGTGGTGGCTGCTACTCAGGGGGAGTAGTCAGATGTTCAGATATGTGGTTTAGAGCTTGTGTGGAGAAAATAGATCTTTATCGTTGATGTCAAAGGGGGAGAAGAGTCATGTGAAAAACTGTGAATTATCTGAGGAAGAAGAGTCATTTGGGAGAAGAGTTGTTGAGGAGAAAAGAGTCAGAACCTAAGGGGGATTAAGTGTTGAAGATTGTTGCATTGATTGTGTTTTTCACATCATGTGTTGCCATCAATGCCAAAGGGGGAGATTGTTGGATGTTGTGGTTGTGTTTCTGATATGTGGTTGTCATTGATGTCAACACTATTGGCATTAATGTCTTAGAAGCTGTATATGTTGAGGATGTTAAGAAAATTGTAATAAAAAAAGTTGCAGGTTGTCAGTGGTGAAGTGAAGTTTAGTCAGTTAGATAGTTCAGTACATTGATGATTAGAGGTTGTGGATTAAAGGGTTTCTTTTCAAGTATATGTAGTTTATCCACGTTAAGTTTTAGAGATCTGCGTGAAGATTTGATCGATTTATGAAGATTTGTATTCTAATAGTTTTTTTGTTGCTTCAGTTGGTGTTCTTGAATGAAGGTGATGAGATTTTAGTAAGTTCAGTTGCTGCAGATGCTTCTCTGGTGATTCAAGATGTTTGTGGATGTTTCTAGATCATGCTCTATATGTGTTGCACATCTGCATTGATCGTTCTCATGATTCAAGATTTTCTCTTGCGTGTTCATGTTTTTCATGTTCTTGGCCGATAGGGTGTTGTAGCGTGTTGTGGATCTTCAAGGATTAATTTTTGAAGGTGGTTCATGTTTGAGAATTTTATTTCAGGTCTTCACTATGTTATGGCCGACCTTGGTTGATTCACATTAATAATCTTTAATATTTTGGGCCGATAGTTTGTATTCATTTTATTATTTTGTTGAGGCCGACATGTAGCAATGTAATTTCTTGTTGCAGATATATATAAGCGATTGCTTTATCATTCAAAGGAATGAGTATGTAAAGTGTACGAGTCTTATGTGTGAATATTGTTTAGATATTTTGAAGGCAGAAGCAGAGTGTGAAGAAGTTTTCATGTTCTTAACCGGAATTGTAATTAGGCATTAGTAGATGCTATTTTTCTCATTTCAAATCTTGTGGATGTAATTCATATCATTGTAAGACAGTGTGTCATCCTTTTCTAATTGAGTAGTGAGCTCTAGGGAGTGTGCCTGAATGCATGTGCATTCCCCATTCATATTTCTTTATACTTTTAATAGGTTATAATTTTTTGGACTCATCTCCACCGTGGTTTTTCCCCTAACAGGGTTTCCATGTAAAAAATCTTGGTGTTATGTGTGTTTCTGATGTGTTCTTGATTTATGCTTTCATGGTTATTGATCAGATCTAAGAATAAGGTTAATAAGTTGAATAGGTTTGAGATTATGGGACAACTGATTCACCCCCTCCTCTCAGTTGTCTACCCTTGTGTTGCCAACAGAGTCAACCTTTTCTTATTACATGAACACCTTAGGTTGCCTTGGTTCAGTCTTTCAAGTAAAGATAGGTTCTTCACAGTTTTCCTATGAGGATTTTATTTGCACTATTTTTTGTGAGTGACATCATCGTCAACATGAATTGGTGCTAGAAGGAGGGGCTCGTCTTGTTTTTCTTTATATCTTTATCTTCGTGTTTTGTTTAGGAATTTGTATTAGTTCTGGGTTTAAAAGAGAGCTTGTAAGGAGGAAGTCTAATGCAAGCTGGTGTTTTGAAAATGGAAGTTGAAAAATTTTAGAAAATTATTAACCAGAGGTTACATCCTTTGAGTTTATTCACCTTTGGTAGAGTCACCAAGTGTATAATTCATGATACAACTGATCATGGTGAACTTGATTGTGAATTTTTTTTAACCAGGATAATTTTGGCTATGTATAAGGTGATTCCATTAATAGAAGAAATTTTAACTGCTAGAAGAAAGATACTATTAGTGAGAAATATTTTGAATCCTGAAAGAGAGTATAACCCTAGTGAAATTGAAAATGTTAAAAAATCAATTGATATATTAAAACAGTTTGATAACTGTAATTGTTATGAAGAAAATCTTAAGGTTTTACAGGAAGATAGGCAAAAATGCCTAGACTCAGAAATATTACACCAAAAATGAGGAAAATGAAATTGATGAGTCATCATTCTCTTCATATGTGGAAAACATAAGTGAAGAGAAGGAGCGGGAAAATCGAGTGGGAGACGCATGTTTTTCGTTCCAAACTAAAAATTCACAAGTTAAAAAAGGAGAATTTCCTGATTTTATGCAAGATATAGAGTATCAAGTTTTTACTTTTTCTCTCTTTGATAACAATATAAATTGTGATATCGCTTGGTCTAACAAATCTCAAAGTGAAGACAGGGCCAAAGCTACGAAAAAATTTTGGAGGAGAAGAAAATCAAGAAATTGACACAATCGTTTATGGAACTGAACAAAGTAAAGAGGAAAACCATGAACCCGGGCGGAAAGAAGGTAGAGTATTGACAAATCAGTGAAAGTGTGTGCAATCAACCTTTAATGAGGTCGTTTTGATACATATGAGTCAAATTATTGGTAAGTATTCCTTTGAATTTACATTTGTTAACATAGAAAATTTAAAGAAATTCATTGTTACAATAGGACATTTGAAATTTATTCCAGTGAATTCAAAGATAAACCTGCTATAATTCATAGCAAAATAACATTGGAAATAGTTATTGAACTCAAAATAATTTTTTTTATTAGGGTTAGTCATTTGTTAGATTATATTTTTGGTTAGTTAGGGTTAGTTTTCTTTTGTAAGGTTTTTTTTTTTTTGTTTTTTTTGTTTTCTTTTCTATTTGGTCCTTTGCATTAGCAAATTCTGCTTAACTTATCATACACAAGAGAAATAATTCAAATATTTTTAATATTGTGTTGTGAAATGAAAATTGATAAAACCACACACAGTAAATACATGCTTTAAAATGTACGACAAAGCTATATATATGTGTATACCACATATATACATATAAGTATCAAAATTATTACTGTAAAAGAGGAATAAAAAAGA
>VDFB02041552.1:0-11487 GCA_007258455.2 Sequoia sempervirens
AATATCCATGACCCCTTCCTAGTGAAGAACCCTAAGACTCTTAGGGAAGGAGCGTGCGAAAGAACAAAAAGGGCTAATAGCGTAGGGAAAATGGCATATAAGCTATGGTTTAGTGGTCTTCCGCAATAAATGGTCCCATTTGTGCATCATTTCCCAAAGCTTATTCACGAGGCCATCGAACATTTCAACCCAAATATCAACACCATCGAAGTCCAGAATCTAAGAGTCAACATCAATGAAGACGCTATCTAGAGCATGCGATGTATCCTAGTGAGCCACTCTAAAGTAGAAAAAATGGAGATATTTACTCTAGAAAGTGGGAGCACCTTTTGGAAAGGTAGGGGCAAAGCTTTATAATTTTATAATGTGGAAACACAGAGGCTCGAGGAATTTTTCAATGAGTCGCCACAAATTCCAATTGTGCACAACACCTTCAAGCAAGGTATGTCGGATGTGCTCTCCATGATAGCATTTATTTGCAGCTTGGACAAAGACAAATGGGTGCAAGAATTTTAGTTGGGTTTGGGTTTTCAGCTACGAAGGAAAAAGTCCTTGTTCTAGTATAACTTTGCAGAAGTCATTTACCAAGAAATGACGAAACAAGTTCAAGTTTCCTTCATTGCTTTCTCATATGTTCTTATACCAAAACCCCGACTTCTTCAGTAAAATGATGCAATTATCCATTTTTACTGATGAAGGAGCCAAAAAGCCAATTTTTGTATGGACTCTTCTCCTTTCTGTAACACATGACTATTATGCATTTTCAAAAAAATTCTTAACTTTGATTCTGCTAGATTTCAATAAGAATGGTTGTCTCTATCAGCTTTCCACTGACCAAATGGAGTGGATGTGGATCTTCACTCCTAAATGTGACTGGTTCCTAGGGAGGGATTTTACATTCATTCATATGCATGGCTTTATCGAGGATCCATTCTGGCTCCCAAAGTATGTAACACATAGGATATTAGCCCTTGAAATGTTCAAGTAGATGTCCATTATTGATTATAAATTTTTATGGGCAAGAGAGAATTCTTCAAATGCCCGATAACCTTCAAATGGGTGGTAATGGCAAAAAATTAGTCGCACAAGCTGTTGGAAGAAAAGCTAGCTCATCTGGAGTTAGTGATGATCTGTGACAAATGGAATTACAACCCCTTTGACAAATTGGGTAACGAATTCATCAAGGTAATCCACAGCCCCCGACCGTATTGAGAAAAGCAACTAAGTTCGATGGAGGAGCATGACAACCTATTGGTGGACCTAGCCTATATTAAAACCGATGACAACAGGCCGCCATGGCTTCAATTCTACCTCCGGTTAGCAAAGTATAATGAGAAGTGCAAAATAGGGACCGCCCTCTGTAGTGAGTTTTCAAAGAAAGAGAACTAGAGCGAGGAAAGAATTAGGGATTTTTGGATCTATTGACAAGAAATCCAATGCCTTTATGCTCCTTTCTAGAGTGTAGCGATGGATGAAATATTTGATAAATTGTGGGATGACACACATACTGATTTCGATGCAAGTGATCAAGATATCGACTTGAAGGAATCCAAAATGCATGCAAAGAAGGGAAAGGAGAAGGAAAGTGAAGTTTAGATGACCCCAACACAACAAAAAGAAAGGCCAATGGAGCAACCTAGCAAAGCCTCTTCAAATGTGTGGATCAATATATCATGGTCGGGAGCCTTGCATACACACACATGGACCGAAAAAAGGTCAAAAAAACCCAACAACAATAGTCGGAGACTATACAAGTGGAGGAATCACCACCCAAAAAGAGGTAGCACACAAATGTAGCTAAAGAAGAGGGTTCTCAAGAGACCGTAACAAGCCTAGGGCCCACAATGAGCACGGAGCCAACAACGAGCCAAGGATCGCAGTCATCCGCACCATAGGTAACTTTTGCTCCCTCTTCTCTTGTTTCACAATCTTTAGTTACTCCTATTGTGTCCATGACACCCCTCAGTACAGGTGTCAGCCTTTCTTTTTCCACTTCTACCTCAATGGTCACAAGAGGTTTCTCCTAGTTCTCCCAGGTGAGACCATTTATTTTGACACCTTCTCAGACCCTTACACCTTTCTCTGTTGCCCAGTTCACATATGCTATCTCTTTGCCCTTTGCATCCGTAGCCGCCACTGACACCCCTCTGGCTACTACTATATCTAGCCCAACCTAGTTTGCCCAACAGTTGGAGTCCACCATGACCCCGCTATCACCACAACACCTAATGAGTCCTCCCACTGGTTCACAAACTGAGCTTTGGTATATCCCTCTTTCTTCCCGTAGAAAATCACTCTTCCAAAGAAGAAAACAACTGAAACCACTACCCTCATGTTCCCTTTCACCCTTCCTCCGAGTGCACCTTTCACAGGTGGGCTAGTTCAATTGCCAACCCAATTTATGGCACAGGGTGATAAAACAAAGGAAATGTTGGCTATTAGAATCTAGAAGCAAAGGGCCAAGGATGCCAAGAAGCTGGCAGAGCCAAAGGTACATACTATCTTCAATGAGGCTCAATGATCGCATATTTCCGCAACCATGTATCGAACATTACCAAAACCCGCGGAAATGCAACATGATGATTACAACATCTTGTGGCAAGGACCGATTTAAACATGTATACATCAGGACAAAGGTTGGCGGATGACTCATGGAAGCTCACGGCAGTGAGTGACCAGGCATCTCAAAGGCATGGTTTGCCAGCTAAAAGAAAGGAATTTAAGGAGAATTTGAAACTTGAAGGAACCGGTTACGGTCACTGATGGTGAAGGAAAAAGGAGAGAAATTGTCGAGCTATCAAAGCATAGGTAGCGAGGAGGCAAAGTAGACTAAACTCGCGAAGTTCGGTCCGCCAGACTGGTCCTAGTTTGTCCACAGCGTTGTAGCAAAGAACCCGAGAGTCTCAGAGCAGGGCGTTGGCTCCTAGCGAGGTATCTGCTGAAATAAAATGGGGTTTTGAACAGCCATGCAACATACTCAATTGGAGGCATCTAATAGGGATGCCCCGGAAACCTATAGGGCTAGGGAGGCACAATTATGGAGAAAGGCTATAGGAGACTGAAGGAAACTTCCCATGAGGCAGGAATAAAACAAACAAAAGCGAGGCCAGGTTGAGGAAAACTTCAAGGTACAAAGTGAAGCTTATCCGGGGCGGCTTTGCAAATACAGAGCGAAAGGGTTCGAGGCGCGACCCGTAATGTTGACTTAAAGGGGACGTGAAGATATTTCCCTTCCGGGGGTCTTCCCAGCGCCAGCGCCCGGTCAGGCCTGCTTCCGTGAGTAGCTCAATAAAGAAATTGCCACATTTTGCGTATGGGAAGAGATTAAGGCCTTCTACCGCCGGTCGGCCAGCTCAATTTATGGGGAACCTTGTCTTGCCAAAAGAGTTAGTGCGAACATTGGTTTCCCGAAATCATCAGCGGTGGAAGGTTCATTTTGCTAGATATCGGCTACTTTGACCTCCGGATGAAGACTTAGCAAACACAAGAATTAGGGATCAGAAGGCTGCTACCAAAACAATGAACAGGTTCATCCACTGCCACTTGGTTATCCTCCATGCTAGCGAGTGTGTTGCCACACTGGACCGAACCATGAATAGCATGCGAGCTAGGTTCTCCCAACTAATTCAAATGGGCTTACCCTCCCCATTTCTTTTTGATGACTCGATGGCTATTGCAGAGTAGATTGTAGCAAAGATAGGAGAGAAGCAACAGGACACATCCACTTTCCAGAGCTTCAATCAACCCCCTACTACAGAAGATATTGAGGGCATCACATAACCGATAGCGTGGCTGCTCTTCCAACTCGAGTTCGGGGCCGGTATATATGCGACATTTCCTTACAAATAAATGATCGATCTGAGTGGAGTGCAAGAGAATCTATGTAACATATAGATACCATCTGAGGCCAATAGGCTGCTCTCTCTAAGCTTTAGCCGCATCGCCCAATGGATGGGTCTTTGGTCTGCAAGCCAAAAAAAATTGGGTTCCTCATTCCGCAGGTGAAACACTCCTAGTAGTCACAAAAAGTTGTGAATGTTAAATTCCTTGAGCTCCCTCCAAGTGGTTTTTGTTTTCACAAAGTACCAACCCATGCCTTATCTTTTTGAGCTTCATCCACTACTGCCACATGTCTTCCAGGTGCTCACCGCAACAAAGCCTTCCTTCACTCTCCTACTAGTTTTTTCCATGCTTCCACGTATTGTCATCGTGGACACTAATGGGTTTCTTCCCTTCACTTTTCAATCGGGCCTCGTCCATGTGCCACGTAGCTTTCATCCACATACACTTTTTGGTGGACCCCACAGTCGACGCCAATAGTAAAGAATACCTCCACGTGTCTTCACTGCATAGTCTTTCAACACAAGGAGGAGGAATCAACGAGCGGGCCCCGACCTATTGCCACGTGTCTCTTTTGCAGGGAAGGAAAGAGTGAACTACGTGCCTCGCCAAGCTGTCGTGTGTCTTAACTAACTACATGATTGAATGACACATGTCTGTGAAGGATTTTGTTGGGACCACTTCCATCATTTAGAGGGGATGCATATGTTTGAGGAATGACTACGTTCCATGGCTTGAATCTTTTTTGTTGCAATGGCTGAAGGAAATCATTGTTGCAAGCATCATTGCTCGTGATATGGGATCTTTTTTGTTACCGACCTACTAAGCGGTGGGAATTTTAGCTATATATACTACTTCCTTCTAAAAATGAGTTTGGATGATACAAAAAATTAGGAAAAAGAAACCAGGCCTTTTGTATTGCTTTTAGATTATTGTATGAGACTCTCAGACTGTACCATTGTTTGGCCTTTCTATTTTTCTTAGGCTATTTGATAAAACATTATGATGTGCCATTATTGTCCTAAATTGTTTATTTGCAAAACTTCTATGATTTTAATACAAGTTTGTTGGTTTAGATCATGTATTTGACTCATCTTTTCAGTGAATGTGTATGAGAATTATTTTATGTCATTGAATAAAATATTTAGATTTTCACCTTTGATTTCTGTTATCTTGGGACATAGTAGATTGTTTATCAAGCCCTTAAATCGAATCTTAAAAAATAGGTTTATTGTGCCTATATCTATTCCTTGGTGCATCACTTGAATTAGATATTTATTTTTTATATCTGCTTCCTTTTCCCATTCCAAAACCCCAATTATAGAAGAAGCCGACTTCTTTAAAAACTCAGAGGTCACTCAGTTTAGCACAATTGGCTCCCCCATTAACTGAGTTTCCCATAAAGGTTGTTACCTTGCCAATTTTTGGCATCAATAGGAATATTATAGACATGTGTTTTGTATATATACTCACTGGCCGAATTGAGGCTTCGTATAGATTTTTTGTATTTTCCTATCACATTTATCTCACTAATGATGATGCACGTCCTTTTTTGATGATGATATATGAGATATACCTTCTTTGATTCAACTTCATTATGTTTATGTGATGATGATGTATGATGATGTATGCTATGTGTGATGATGATTGTATATGATATGAATGGATGAATCATACTTTGTTCCATTTGATGTTTTATTATGAATGATCGAGATATCATTTTTGGTATACGATGTTTATGTGGTGTTGATATGGATGAATGAATGCCCCATACATGATACATGATGTTTTTATTGGTTTATTATCATGATATGTATTGGAAATACTGTGGATGCAGGATGATTAGGGTACTAATGATATTGCTATGCAAGGTGGATGTTAGTTAGAAGAAAAATTATGATGATAGATAAAAATTTGATGTTGTTAGTTGTGATGAGTATTGCTTTCACTTTGATTTGAGACTTCACACTTTTAAACAATCATGTTTGATGTAGAAAACATATACGATGCACTAGGGTATTAATAACCAATTTGATTTTGTATCCATTGCATGGACTTTGGGTCAAAAAATGAAGAGTATATTTGTTCATACCAGACATACGAAAACTTTGTTTAAAGTATAGGGTTGGGTTGCATTAAAAACATTTCAGATTAGTCACACACAGAGGTATAAAACACCTAACATGCCACTATTTCATGAACTATTTTAATACAACTTTCATATACTCAATAAAGCAAGTATTCACCATGGTAATATTACAAAAATTTCTTACAAAAAAAAATCAAAATGACGCTCAATTTCCCCCATTCCTTCTTTTCTAAATCCTTATGGAAATCCTCGAGAGATCTTGGGAATGAGTCAATAAAATAAATCATAAAAATAAAACTACAAAAAAGATAAAACAATGCTTTTATACCACTTTCCATATCTGTTTGGGGTGGGTCTATTTATCCAATGTTGATTATGTCTATTGTAGGAACGGATTCGCTAAGGCATATCTTAGGATGTTGTTGGTATGTTTTCAAACAATATGTAGGTAATACTTTGGAATTTTTTTCTATCTGTTTATAATCAAAACTTTGCAATTTTTTGCTTGAAAGTTCTAGCTTTTGATATTTGCTTTGTTTTTTTGTTTGTTTGTGTCAAAGAGTGAGTGTGATGATTTGTTTATTATGGATGAATCTTTATTGCGGATTGTGATGACAGGATGGGTCCTTTTTTATTTTTTTGAGTTTTGTGATGTTTTTGTTTTGTTATTTTTAGGGGACTAACCTAGGGCCTTGAGGGCTCATCAAAGATAAAACTTGCCTATGTTGGCCACCGCGTGGGGCTTGCTTAGCTCTCTTGGTTTGATGTTTTTACAACACTTCTTCGTGTAGATGTTTTGGATTTGTACTTGATGTATATGTTTTTGTATTTTTGAATTTTTGACTAATTTGGAAGCATATTTAGAAACCTAAGGGACCTGTGACCCTAGAGGTCTGAGGGGCTAATAAGCCCTTGCCCACCATTATACACACACAAAGTCACGTGGGGTTCAACTATTTGACTCAAATCCATAAATTGTTTTGGATGATACAAAACAATATTGATGTTCTGGATTGATATTCACTTTTTGTATCACAGAGGAAGGGATATGTTGGCAGGAAATCAGCTTGAACTAGTTGTGAGGAGTTCAAAGAAATGTTTGATATCTTAAAATTTTGCTTAGTGAAGGGAATAACTTAATGAAATGTTGTTTTGTTTTGTGATATTTTTTCAAATTTTTTTATTTTGAATTTTGTTGTTTTCAAGATGTTTTTGATTTTTGTTGTTTTGTGATTTTTTTTAATTTTTTGTTGTTTTCTAGATGTTTTTGAATTTTTGTTGTTTTCTAGATGTTGTGATATTCAAGGATCTAATCCATGACCAACTTCAGGAATTTGCCCCAAATTGTATACAAGACTACTTTCCTTAATCAGTGACAAGCCATGGTTGCATACACTATTTTATTATGAAATGGATGGGTGGATGTTGTGGATAGTACCAATAGATAATGATGTGAGTCTTATTCCAACATAGCACCTATTTTCCAGGTTTTTGATACAGTACTTGTTCTAGGAGCACCACAAAGTGGTTTTCACTTAGAGGATATTTTATTTCTCTTTACTGTTTTTCTTGCTTTTGGTTGCACCTTTTTGCTCTTTTTTTTCTATTTTTTGGATTTTTCTACCCCTCTAGAGTTTATGAGATGTAAAAATTGGATTGATCAGCTTCATACTGCTTTTCTAGAGGGATATATTCTGGAAAGGATTAGCCAAGACTAGCCTGAGGGACTGACAAACATTGATATCTTAGAGATTTTAGGTAGAGAGAAAAAATCCAAATGACCTGTTGGTATCTTCAATGAAGGTTTACCACAGGTGGTGGGCGTTGGTGGTACACCTTGTTATTGGGATGAATTTTTTTCTTTCTTTTTGATTCTTTTTCTTTTTCATCCTTTTTCCATTTTTTTTGAATTTTTACCCTCTTGCCTAGGGTGTAAGATATTGAAAACTAGGATTGATATTTCACTTTGCTTTTTCTAGAGGATATGTTGTGAAAAAGCTTACTTGAACTAGTTGTGAGGTTCAAGAAACTGTTGATATCTTAGAATTTTTGAGTGAAGGAATAATCCATGTTGTTGGTATCTTTGAAGGTTACCTTGGTAGTGCGTTGGTGGTACATCTTGTTTTCGGGATGAATTGTTTTGAAGGCTACCTTGGTAATGCGTTGGTGGTATACCTTGTTGTTGGGATGAACTATTTCTTACCCTGGTAGTGTGTTGGTGGTATACCTTGTTGATGGGACAAATTGGGAAGGGTACCATGTGGTACACCTTGTTTTTTGGATATTGCCTAGATCACAATATGAGCTAGAATACATAGATCAATATTTATTCTGAAGCAAGATGTAAGTACTTTCCCCCAGTGTCTAGAAATGATGGGTTATTTTGTCATAAGATAACATGTTTGGATAGAGCATTCCCCTTTGGAAAATGCCTCATGGCTCAGATAATGTTGGATAGGATAGGATCAATGATAGTGACCCATGTCAAGATATTTTCCATAAGAAAAGTGTAAAGTGTACACCAAACATTTTTCAAGATCAAGATAAGTTGGATTTTGGAAAAAAATGGATGGGATTTATTATGGATCAATTGAGATGAACTGACTTGAAAAATTGCATGTTGATGCTCGATTCTATACATGTCTATTTTCCAGGTTTTCACCATGGTACTTGTCCAAAGCACCACCATAGTGGTTTTCACTAGAGAACGATTTTTTTCTCGACTATTTTCTTGCTTAATTTTTTTTGTTTTTTTATTATTTTTGATGTCACACAAGATGCCTATTTACCAGGTTTTCATCATGGTGACAATTTTCTACTCATGTTTGAACCACCTAGTGGTTTTGATGTAGATGTTGTTAGTGTTGATATGGTTTTTGTTGTCATGACGTGCCAATAATATCCTACTTGGAGGAGTTTTTTTACTAGGATACGAGCACTTGAATGTAACCCTTGATAATTCTTATCTTCCTTGTTGATATCAGAGTTAACCTTACCTTGATGTGCACATCATGATAGAGTTCCCTTAGAATACTTATGATAAAAAGTTGTTGCCAACACATGGTCAATGTGAGATTTGGATATCTTGGATGGCCAAATGCATTGAGGGATATGATATTTAGATGGATTGGTTGATAGTTTGGAATCTTTGACTCTCCAAACTTGGGATGATGAGCAATGATAGGTGGATAAAGAGATTTTATTGGGACCAACATCTTGATATACCTTGTAGGTTGCTCTTGAAGCTTTCTTTTGCATTGTTGGACCTCTTTGATGGATGAACTTCCCCTTTTGATTTTTCCCATAGTTTCTTTGACTAATGGAGTTTGATAGGGATGATTTTCTTACTTTTGCTTTTGTATCCATTTGAATCTTTCTTGTCCATTTTTTGTTGTTGATTCTTTTGCTTCAATGACTTGTTTCATTCTTGGGTATAGCTTTTTATCTTGTTTTTGGTCCCAATGAGAGGGTGAAAAAATACGTGGATGAGGATTCATGATATAGCTAGTTGTAGTGTTGGTAGCAATTTCATCATAAGGACTATTCATTTTCTCTTTGTTGATGTTTGCACTAGATAAAGTTGACCCTGGTATTATAGAGGTATCCCTAATATGTTTAGATCCCTTAATTACTGAATAACCAAGTCCTTGATGCTTAGTATTTCCAATAATTTGCACTAGTGCTAGGATACCTTGTTCATGTAGGCCTAGTCCTCTATCTTTATAATGCATCAATTGAGAAAGTTTATTTGCAATAGGATATGTCTTACCTTGGAAACAAGGTGCTAATCCTTCTCTGTTTTGTTCTGGATCTTCAAATGTGATAGCTTCTTCACTGATAGGATCCTTCATAGGTGAGATAACTTCCTAATTGATATTTTCAACTTGATCCTATGAAATATAATATTTTGATGGCCCTTCAAAATATATTGAGAATAATAACTGGTTAGTCCAGCATACCCTTCTGCTTCTGCTTAAGTTGTCCATTATCTTTACTAATTTTAAGATGCTTATGCTCCATATTTTACCACATACTCAAAATGTAGCTTCTTTGCACGGAGGATTTTTTTGAAGTCACAAATGCTTCTTTACTTAGACAATTTTGCGATGCTCCACCGATTCTGTATGCTTTAGTCCTTGTACTTAAAAGATGTTAAAGCGTAGGTAATCTGTTATTTCCTTGTTAATTTCCCTTGAGAATAGAGAGTCTTATCTTGGTTAGAGATCATCTACATATCCATTTAGGGTAAGCATCTATAGGTAGATATATTGGCGAATTGCTTATGGTTGTTTCTTCTTTTGGAAATCTTTTGGATGCTCTTGGAAGATATATCTACACAAGTCATTGTAGTATTTTGGTGATAGGGATTCTTGATCTTGACTTTGTGTGGTATCATCTTTGATATGCTTTGGATCACATTCTTGAAATGGATCAATTTCAAAGAAAGGATTTCTTGTAAAGGATCCTTGGATTTCCTTAGAATGTGAGCATATGGGTGATAGCTCTTTGTCTATAATTTTTGCATTGGGTATAAGCGTTGAATTAAGATTATCTTGATCATCAATATGTACTACCATGAGATTGGATGATATCACTATATCTTGGACTGGATCATTTCTAGCCTTGGGTGATTGAATTTGATCATGCTTGGGAATAACTTCTTGATGTATGTCCTCTTGCTCACTGGATGATGTAGAGACATTGTTAATGTGATCAATGATATATAGCTCTTGATCAGTGTTTTCAACTTTTGAGGTTGAGACTTTTTCAGTGTTGTCATTGGTAGATGGCCCTTGAATGTTAATAGTTATTTCTCCTTGACAAATAAGGTCTTGGATGAGATGTTTGAGTGTAGCACATATGTTTTTTGGGTGACCCTTGATTTTTTGGAACTCACATCGTTCATACTCATTATACCAAGGGAGTTTAAAGTTTGGTTCACCATAAGTTAGACTGTCATTGATTTTGATAAGTTCCTATTGTACTAGTTCATGCATGATTACCTCTAAAGTCACTCCCAAAGGGGTGAATTTTCTTTCTAGTTGGTAATCTTTCCTCTGTGGCTTTTCTTGATTGTTTTACTCTTGATTTTGTTGAACTCCTTCATACTGTGTTTGAGGTACATTTCTATATTGCACTTGAGGTACATCTTGGAGTTGTGGAACTTCTTGGTACTATGGATACTGGAAGTGTTGTTGATGTGGATATTAAGGTGTCTGTGGAATAATGTTTGTTGGTTGTGGATATGTAACATCCCAAACTTGAATAAGGCGTTGATGATATGTTGTATTTCATTTTCGTTTAAGTTCCTCAAGATCTCTCTCAATTTTATCTAGGGAAATTTGATGTTTTGGAATTATTCCTTAATGGTGATTTTGAAACCCCTGATGTTGTTTCCCTACTTGATGTTGCAACCCTTGATAAGAGTGATTTGGGTAATAGATCGACATGTTTTGGGGATGTTTTGATACTCAATACCCTATCATAAGGTCCTTTGGTTTATACCCTCATGGGTCCCTTCTATCATTTGTGGTGTTTGTTGGTGGGATGTTGGCATT
>VDFB02041555.1:0-36447 GCA_007258455.2 Sequoia sempervirens
GCTACCCCACACTCCTTTTAAGTGCACCCAACGGTACTATGGTAAAGGCTAGATGCAACACTTTGAACGCCAGTAAGTTCGAGACATATTTCTCAACAAAACATTGCCCAAGCAGTGGGAGTTCTAAGTCATTTTATGGCTAATCTTGGATGGGTGCATTGGGATGTAGTTAAGAGAGTGTTCAGATACTTGTGGGGTACTTCTGAGTATGCCTTGTGTTTTCATGGTTATCTTACTGGATCTCAACATTCAGTCTGTATTTGTGGGTTTGTGGATTCTGATTGGGTGGGAGATATTGATAGCAAAAGATCCACTAGTGGATATGTATTCATGATGCTTGGTGGTGCCATTAGTTGGATGAGTAAGCAGTAGGCTATAGTTGCTTTGTCCACGACATAAGCAAAGTACATGACAGCTACTCATGGTTGTAAGGAAGCTATTTGGCTTAAGCATTTGCGTTCAGATGTTGGACTTGATGCAAGACATATCACTATTTGTTGTAACAATCAGAGTGCCATTTGCTAGGCAAATAATCTTACTTTCCATGCTAGAACAAAGCAAACTGATGTACAGTTTCATTTTTTTCATGATATGGTGGAAAACGAAAAGGTGAGGTTGGAGAAGGATGACACCCTAACGAATGTTGCAAATTCATTGACAACGCCATTGAACACAGAGAAGTTCAGATGGTGTTTGAAGTCTATGGGCCTCTTGGCCTCTAGTAGTTAAATCTTGTTACTTCTATTGACTCTTCAAAGGTGTTCGACAAGTGAGAGAATGTTAGGAAAATGAAGGTGTCTCAACCTTCATTTTTATGTAGCATTGATTATTTAAATATTTAATGATGATAAACTTCCCATGTTGTCTTGTGAGTTATAACTTGCAGTTTCTATTTCTGAGGAGGAGTCAAGTTGGAAAGTTGCATTTATAGGTGGAGTTGTGCATGAAGGCATTTTCTATTTTTGTGTTGAGTTTGCATGGAATGCGAGTTTTCAAGGTGTAGCTATTATTTGGCAAGTGCAAGTTTTGCATGTGTAGGTTTAGTGACAATTGGCAGTTGCAGTGTTGCATGTGGTGACAATTGGAAACTTACTGTTATGCATGTGTAGTGGTTTTGGCACTTTCCATGTTACATCTTTTATGCATTGTAAGCTCATATATATTAAGCACTTGTATTTTGGAGTTGTATGATGTGTTGAGATACTTTATGCTGTCGAATTTACTCCAAATTGTAACACAGTCAAGCTCCTATAGAGGCTTGCACTACAAGTGTATTGTAACCGTTTGTTTACAGATAATACATTGTTCAGGCTTTTGGACTGTGGGGTTTTTACTCTCGAAAGGGTTTTCCCCACGTGTATTTGGTGTTATGCGTTTTTGTTGTATCTCTGATTCTATTTATGTTACCTGTTTTGTGCATCTTCTTTATTGTAATTGAATTAGGGTTTGTAACTGTAGAAATTTACACATTCTCTTCTTTGATAGATTGATGTTGGAAGTTTTTCTGCATACTTGACTTCTTTTCGGATTCCTAATTAAATAGGGGAGAAGTAATTTTTTCATCAAATTTCACAACAAAACATCTAAGATTGATATTGAAAACATTCATTCATTTAACTGCCTTCGTGGCCGCTCCATAATAATAAATCGAACCCACAAACTCACTAGCTAGGGCTACAAGATGTTAGCTAGCACAATTTAGAAATCGCAGTGCACATCTCAGTCTTATCTTCTTTGTTCATGGCTCTCGGCGCGCACAAATGTTCAATTTCATCCTACAATAATGGCATTCACATCCAAGTGCCAGTTAATATACCCAACAGGTTTAACACACAACAACCTCTCCCACCTCCTCCTGCCAATCACACGACCAGGAGGAGGAAGAAGAGGAACTCCTCTTCCCTCAAGATACTCACCCCGAAGCCTCCTAACAATAGAGACTCTGACCTCGTCTTTTACAGCAGAAAACTCTACATGCTCTGCAAAAATGCCCAGGTTGACGAAGCAATCAGATTATTACGTTCAATGGAGGACAATAAGGGGCTGGTTCCGGACACGGTAACATACAATGTTCTCATCAGTGCCCTCTGCAGAGATGGTCAGCTGGAATTGGGTCTCTCGCTGCTGGGTGAAATGAAGGACAAGGGCTGCACTCCCACAGTTGTCACATACACTACACTCATTCATGGCTTCTGCGAAGCAGGCCGACTGGAATATGCTTTAGAGCTCCTGGATTCGATGCGAAGCAAGGAGATTGGAATTGCCCCCACTACGGTCACATGCACGGCCCTCATCCAGGGGCTATGTGCACGAGGGGAGCTGAACAGAGCCTTGGATTTGTTGAATCAGATGAAATCTATGGAACCCAATTGCGCTCCCAATGAGCTAACATATAAGAAGATCATCCATGGGTTATGCCAAGAGGGGCTACATGAAGTGGGTGTGGAGCTTTTGCACGAAATGATTCTAAGAGGCTTCAGCCCTGATGAAAGTACTTATAGTGCACTCATTCATGGGCTATGCCAGCGGGGGGATTTTTCCAGAGTTGTTCTTCTTGTCAGTGAGATGGTTCATGAGGGGGGTCAGCCTGATCTTGCGACCTACAGTTGTCTCCTAGATGCTCTTTGCAAGGTGGGTGAGGTGGGCCTTGTGAGGGATACAATAAAGCTAATTTGTGAAAGTGATGTGATTCTCGATTCATCTGCTTACAGTGGTCTGATTCAGAGGCTGTGCGACAAAGGCGTGGTGGATGAGGCTGTGGGATTGATGGAGGAGATGAGGAGGAAGGGAATTGAGCCTAACAGCGTGGCTTATACTAGTCTTGTCGATGGACTCAGACAAGCAGGGAAAAATGACCATGCATTGGAGCTGGTTCATGAAATGGAGAGCAAGGGGTTTGAGCCTGTTGGTAACACTTTTAAAGCCTTGTTCCAGAGTTTTTACAGTTAGATTTGAGCTGCTTTAAATGGGTGCGATCATGAGTCTAATTCAGTCGGGCTGTGTTTATTTTGAAAATTTATAAAGCTCAGGGATGGTTGTGTCTGGAACGTTGTTGTGCTCGCTTGGGGTTTCTCAGGAGATTATGTACAAAATGACAGCTAAATGGAATCTAATTGTTCTCTCTCTTATCAGTTCCAAAAAACTCTAGTAGAGCAAATTATAATTAACCATGGAACCATTTTACAGCAAAGATGTAGCAGAATTATGTAGAGTGTATTGAGGGTTGCACCTTTAATGGGACCACCAAGTAAGATTATTTAGATTTTATTGTTTGCAGGGTTGTGGCAATTTCTTATAGGATTATATTTAATCCCCAGGTCATCGGGATCACCTACCTAACTTTCAACCGGTGCATACCCCCACTTTGAGCCCAACTAGTAATTGAGCTATGAGCCTCATTAGCTGGAATGTGCCAGAAAGTACAAACAAGAGCTTATCTTGGATACTTCGTTTTTATACCTGCTATATGGTTACAGCTTGCCACTTTTGTGATTGTCCAGATATTTCATTTTTTGTACTTGCTATATGGTTACAGATAACTTAATGAAAATTATGAAGGTGACAAAAGTTGATTAACCTTGTTGAGATTGAGCCCTGATGCTCAACAGCTTATATATCTTTCTGCAGAAAATTTGTGAGTTACACCTGCTTTATAAGCAGGTATATTATTTGTGATTATCCAGTTAGTAGCTAAACTAAAGTTGTCTAATAATCAAGGCTGGCTAGCAGCCTTGTCCTGACTCACCAATTATGGGCTGTTGACCAAAGAAAGAGTCCGTTTCTATTTTGTTTGGGCAAGAAGTTTTAAATTCCTTTGGGGAAGAATCTGTAATATTCCTTCGGGGCAGAAGGTTCAAAACACCTTCTAAGGTGTTCGATAGAGAAAAAAAATCTTGTCCCAAATTTATGAACTCAACTTGCTAGATCTGTTTATCCGACTCAGCAGTTTATCCTGTATTTAGTGGCACAGAAGAATGCATTTTATTTGATGCATGAAAACCACTAAGAGGTGTTCTAGTGAATAGGATGCACTTCTAAAAGCAAACATTAGAGATGAAGTTCGGTATGGGGTCAAAATTCTTCTGAAGTAGTTTAACTGATGCAATTCAGTTGGATTAGCATGCAAACAGTGGAAGTTAAACTTGGCGGTAGAAATGTGCTTAGATGTTCTGTCTGAAGTGGAAATGTTGACCATCAAATGCCACTACTTGATGCTCTAAAGAAATGAAGTATGAAAATAAGCTATGAATAAGACAAGAACAACTCTGAAATCAACTGTTAATTAATATTTTTTTAAATGAAGAAACAACTTAACTGAAAAAATATACTAATCTATGATAGGAATGAGTTGTCCTCATATGTTTCTGGTTTTTGATTAAATGTAATCTCTTCACAGTTGGATGAAATCAAATCTAAAATCACTGTAATGGATTTGTTACCTTCATAAAATCAACTTCACATTGTTTTGAAAAATCAAGATACAACTTTTGAGAGTATTGCCAAAGAATCGATTGATAATGACTAGTGGTAACTCTTAAAGAGTAAAAGCTCATCATGAGCAAACTGTGAGATGACAACTCCGAATACTTGCAGCTCAGGGTAGTTCTCCATCAGACCTCTCCAAGTTCAACATATTTTACATCCTCTTTTAAATGGAATGATATTTAAACTCAATCAAAGATATTAAATCATTGTGTCTTTTCTCTTAGCAGGAGCTTTGCCCCATCAATACAATGCAAAGAACAGTTTCACATCTAATATGTTACCAAACTGGGTCTTATTATGTTACCTTAGTTTCAGTGAAACTCAACACAGAATTGTTACTTTAAACACAGTTGATTTCCAAAAATGATAGCTAAAAGTTTCTATAAGGACCGAAGTTACCAGACTTAGACCCAGAACGAACTCATCAGGCCTCTTTTGGGCCTGAGATGAGATGAAGCCCTTTCCTGTACTTCATGTGGTATGAAAATCATTTGCCTGAATCATGAGAGACATATCTTGTTGCTTAGACCTTCCAAGCTATTTATTCAACAAAATCTAAGTATAGGCATGTACTTTGGTTTGGGCGAACTTCAATTTAGAAGATTATACATGGACTATTTGATATTTTAAAATTTTTCACTCATCTGGAAGCAGTTATGGAGTTTGACATTTAGAAGTGTGGCAAATAAAAATTTCAGCAAGGTAAAGGTGCCAGAATTTTGTTTTCTGGAATATTGTTCAAGTTTCTAGTATGGAGGCTAAGGTAGTTTGCAGTCTAGAAAAATATTCTAGATTGAGCAATGAGCAGTCTAGAAATATCCTAAATTGGACTGTAGACGGAATTTCCAAAAATTTGGACATCTCCACTTTCTATCAAATAAGTAGAGAAGATATAGTTGCCACTGTAATTTGTCTCTCTAATGTGTCTAATTTCTGAGCCACTTTTTAACATCTCAGAAAGCTTTGAGTAATGTAACATTTTAAAATAAATTAGTGGTTACAAGTAGCATGGTCCAAACTGCCCTGGTTTCAAGGCACAGAGAATTGTGTGAGTTTTTTAGCATTGTGGGTCGCTGCAGACAACCTGCAGCAATTCCCAAAATTGAAAACCTATGCTTTAAATAGTTTGGTGAACCCCAAAATATAGAAAAATCACAATACCATACATCAAATTTTCAAAATAAAAAGAATTACTCTGCAATATATCGGAAGTGTTTCTAACTAGCTAACATTATATTGTACTTCGTCAAGCCCCTAATACAAAATGCTGCATGATACAACCAAAGAAGGAAAACCATGTCTAAGATTACCCCCTGGTGACACAAATTTGATGTGTGACAGAGACTTCCCTTGTGGAAGCTTCTAGGAGGATTGTGTTTTCTTCATTTGCCTTATGCAATAGATTACCTCCAGATTTGAACTCATGACCTTCTCTATGGAACACGTGCAGACCTACTCGGGTCTTCAAATGAGATGCAGTGTACTGAAAATTCAAAACACACAAAAATCAAATAACCAAGTTTCAGTGTTCTAACGTTTAAGGAACCACCTCTGCTGCGAGTATTTTCTCAAAGAGTAATCATGATGCTACAATACATCCCGATTTCTATCTTGGAAAATGCGGGGCATCATAAGAATACAACAAAATGAACTGTCATTTTTCCTTCAAAAGGATATAAAGAAGAAAAGGTCCTACATATAAAATGACTTCAAATTGGACATTGGGCACAGCTGAACGTGTACCCTGGAAGAATTTTTTAGGCATAATGACTATAATATTTGTACCCTTTCCAAGCCATATATTTCAACAAATGATTCAAAGAAGCCGTTACATTGAATCCATTGAAGCCAATGTTGGTCAAGATTAGAGAGCATGAAATTGAATATTGCTTACAAAACATATTTTTTGGCATGATTGACACCTGAAATAACTCATTGGTTCCGATCAAATTGCCAGTTAGCATTCCAAAATTATGATAATTGCAGAGTTTAGTCACATAATGTTTGAAAAATGGACAAATGTTTTCCTCTGTAAATAGCTTACCATGGGAGCCAAACAAATTAAGCATATGTAAAGATACGGTCTATTTTGCAAAAGGCACGGTACATCAGTTAAACTCCATTTGATGATGTAATTTGAAATTTGATTAAGATGGACATTATTGAATAATTCTGATCATTTTTTGCTCTGTAGACCTGTTACACACAGTTTACTAGAAAAGGAAGATTACTATGAATTAATACAGTACCATGCACTCGGTTATTTCCATTGAAATGAATCCACTCCTTCCATACATTAGTTGTCTGAATCAATTTAGACACTCATTTTTATATTAACCAAGGATTTTTAAAAGTCCAATCAAGGTACATTATTTAGTCCATAAAAACCAATGATGGTATCTAAGTTAAGAATCCTCCCCATAATGAAATGTGAATAGGATTTCAAAGATTACAAGAGGGGATGGTGTAGTGTTAGAAGATATGGAGGACATCAAAATTTACACCGTTGACTACTTAAAAAATCTGCTTAATAATTGGGATGGGTCCAATCTACTGGCTCAAAGGATCCCACCTGTGGTCTCTGAAAAACAGAATAGACTGCTGCTGGCAAGTTTTTCCTTCGAAGAAATCAAGGATGCTCTCTTCCAGCTACCCCTGGACAAGGCTCCGGGCCCGGACGGGTTCCCTGCATCTTTCTTTCAGAAGTTCTGAAACATTGTTGGCATAGATGTCTTTGAAGCAATTGAAGACTCAAGAGCCTCAGTTATGATTTTAAAAGAAATTAGTAATACCTTTTTAGCTCTAATTCCCAAGAAATAATCTGCTTCTTCTTTGGATGATTTCAGGCCTATCTCGTTGTGTAATACCTTCTACAAAATCCTAGCAAAAGCTGTAGCCAATAGACTTAAGAAAATTCTGCCAGACATTATATCAGAGGAACAATCAGGTTTTGTCCCTGGGAGGTCCATCTTAGACGGAGTAATTATAGCCCAAGAAGCAATACATTCGATTCTGATTGTGAAATCCTCAGCAATGTTGATCAAACTCAATATCAGAAAGGCCTACAATCGAGTGGAATGGAAATTTTTACAAAAAGTCATGAAGGCTTTTGGTTTTTCGAAAGAATGGTAAGATTGGATCTTTAAGTGGATTGCCAGCCCAAGATTTTCAGTCTTAGTCAATGGATCACCGGAAGGCTTTTTCAAAGTATCAAGAGGAATCAGATAAGGTGACCCCTTCTCGCCTTTTCTCTTCATCATCATGACAGAAGCTTTAGGCAGATCCTTGAATCAGGCCAGATTTTGGAGCTGCTTTGAAGGAATTAAGCTGACCAGCAACCTCCCTCCCATTTCCCATCAACAGTGTGCAGATGACACGCTCCTCTTTGGCGTTGCGAAGAGACAAGAGGCAAGAGCATTTAAAGAGATTCTTAATCTATTCTATGAAGCTTTTGGGCAAGAAGTTGGGGCCAACAAATCAGAAGTCATCTTCTTTGCCACGGTTGCAAGGAAGGAATAAGAAATCATGAGAGTGCTAGGTTACAAGAAAGGCCTTCTCCCTTGTTCATATCTCGGGATTTCACTAGATAAGGGGATAAGAACAAACAGATTATGGGATAATCTTTGTGAAAAAATCTCTAAAAGAGCTGACCTCATGGGAGGGGCGATGGTTATCTTGGGCTGGGCAGATCACATTGCTGAAGGCTGTCCTCTCTGCCATCCCTGTATATCTTATGTCTTGTATTTCCCTTTCAGCTGGAACCAATAACATGATCAACCGGACCTTGAGAAAGTTCTTTTGTCAGGGTAGTGAGGACAAAGATAAGGCAGCACTGATTGCATGGGATAAAGTATGCAAATCTAAGGAGTTGGATGGCATAGGAATAAGGCAACAAAAGTTGTAGAATATGGCCTTGGGAGAAAAACTCATATGGAGAATGTTCAAAGAACCTCAACGCAAATGGGCTAGGATTCTTCAACACAAATACTTAGATGATAATATGGACTCCAACATTTTAACCACTTCTAACACTCCAAGGGGCTCAAGGATTTGGAACTTCATGCAAGAATGCAGACCCATTATTTCAGAATTTTAAACTTGGGACATCCATAATGGTCGATCTGCATCGTTTTGGGAAGATTCTTGGTGTAGGTATGCAAGTCTAGACAAAACATTAGAGGTGGATGTAGTGAAGAATTATATCAAACTCCATTGGGGCTCCTATGTGGGAGACTACTTGAACGTGGAATAGAAGGATGGTGTGTGGACTTGGTCTTGCAAGTCTTTGGATGCTCTATTACTGCCTTACAGAGAGGTCGAATTGCTCAAAGAGGCTCTCAAAGAAAGAACAGTGGTTTTAAGGGATGAGTGGGATTCTTTGATATGGAATGGCTCAAAATCGAGTTCATACAATGTGAAAGATGGCTTTGGACTCCTCGAAAAGACGCAGATGCAAGGTAAAACGAAACTTCCTATTGGATTGCGCTGGCACAAACTTTGTTCACCCAAAGCCGATGCCTTCACTTGGGCTGCAATCCAGAAGAAGATTTTGACAACAGATAAATTTAGGAAGATGGGCTTTGAAGGTCCTTCTAGGTGTGTATTATGTAGAAACAATGAAGAATTTGTTGATCATCTTTTTCTTGGCTGTCCTTTTGCACAAGAATGTTGGATTTGGTTATGTGTGAGGCTGGGGTGGAGGAGTGCTCAGCGGGTGATCCCACAATAGTGGTTTACACTTTTTGGGACATCCTAATTTTTGTTGAAATCACACATTTTTAGAAAATATAATGATTTAAGCCTTGAAAAGTTCCATTTAAAGGATTCTAATTGAAGATGGTTTGATCAAACCACCTTAGATCAAACCCCCTTAGATAGAACCCTGCTAGTTTTAAACCATACCTATAATGGAGTCTCATTTACACCTATCAAAACGTTGATAAAAAACCACTTTTGGTTTACCTTTTGGGTGATCAAATGAATTCATTTAAAATTTATTATTTGTAAGCATGTAGTTCTTATTATAGGCTTCCCAAAAAGTATAATTTTAAATATATTTAATTTGATTATTATATTTATTTTTTATTTTTTGTGAATGTAGGTTTTTCATTGAAAATCAAACTCTCTGTTCTGCACATGTGGAAAAATAGTAGATTATCAAAAAAAAAAATCTAAAAAATATGTTCTAGCTAGGTATTGATGTCCTTGATCTAGTAAAAAAAATAAAAATTCGATACATACAAAAAAAGTTATGTTGTTTACGGTTAGCCTATGTCTAAATTGTAATTGGTTTGACTTCAAAACTTGATTAATAAAAAAATGTTCTATTAAACACTATGAAACCAAATGAATGTGCTAGATATCATAGTTACAGAGCTAAATTTGAAAAAAATAGAATTTTATCCTTCATAGAAAAAAAGTTATGTTGTTTACGGTGAGCATCACTCTTTAAAAATGGTGTTTAGTGCTAAAAACTAGTGTTCGAAGGAGATGGAAAAAGAAATGCAATCTGATTAAAAAAAAAATTAAAAAATATATATTTAGAATCTGCAGACAAAATGTCACAAATCACTAGTTTGCATCATCTTCAAATTCCTCATGGTTTAGCAGCTATAGGAGTACGAAAGTGAAGATTTAGTTAAAAAAATTTAGTTCAATTTGTAGTTTGGCCAAAAATTGTAAATCAATATTGTGGGATCACCCCCTAACGACATTTTAAGTTTATTCAAATCATGGCCTATCCCTAAGAAAAATGTTGCTTACTCCTACCTTTGGACTATCAGTCCATCCTAATGCAAAGATGATTGTCGTTGCACCAAAAGATCAACCTGTTAATGCTCGATACAACCACTAGAGTTAATGAATCCACGAGAGGTGGTTAAACCATGTCACGAACCCTTGCGTTGCACTGCACAGCACAAGGAGACTAATGGGTGCACACCTTGCAACAATCCCCCCCAGCACAAGCGAGGGGTTCGAACTTGTGACCCAGGCTTTGATACCAATTGTTACAAAGACAGTTGTCGTTGCACCAAAAGATCGACCTATTAGTGCCCGATACAACCACCAAAGTTAATGAATCCACGGGAGCGGTTAAGCCATATCACGAACTCGAGCATTGTGTTGCACAACACAAAGAGACCAAGGGCGCACACCTTACAACACATCCATCCTAATTTGGGAGATTTGGAAGGAGAGAAATAGGAGGCTCTTTCAGGAGAAAGAAATGAATATCATTTCCTTCCTCAACAAAGTTGAGGCATCAATGGTTGAAGTAGTTAATAGCTGGTAAAGGGAACAATTATCCAAACAAGTATCCTTTGGTGAGTGGGATGCTTGTATGAAAAGGCAGTGGCATGGGTTGAGAATCCTTTTGGCTATTGGGCCCAGTGGTGGGGAAACTCTCGTATTGAGGGAGTAGGCTATGCGGATACCTCCCCATGAGGGATGGATGAAACTGAACTTCGATGGGGCCTCTAAGGGCAACCCCAGTATCTTTGGTACAGGTTGCCTTATCAGAAACTGGAAAGGAAATGTTCTCAGTAGATTGGCATACCTTTTGCCTAGAGGGACAAATAATGTTGTAGAGTTCAGGGCCCTCATCTTAGGTCTCTGAAGGTGTAGAGAACTTAATTTTATGTAGGTGGAGATAGAAGGTGATTCTGTTATAGTGATTAATGCAATAAGGAAAAGGGAGACCTTGAATTGGCAGCTTCAAGCCTATCTTGAGGAATCCTTAGAGTTACTTTGATCTTTTGATTTGTTTACCACCAACCATGTGTACAAGGAGGCTAACTTTGAAGCAGACAAAATGGAAAATTTGGCTGTTGAAGGCACAAAAATCTCTTAGGAACTAGTGGTTGATTGGATTTGTTTTGCTTTCTTCTGGTGGTCTCAGTTCCCTCATTTTATACTAGAGGTTGACTCCTTCCCAATTGCTCCCAAACAATCCCCAAGCAGGATCAATGGGTTTACTAGGTTGGGATGCCAGTTACATGTGATGTATTTATTTTGGAAATACATAAAGAGGCTGGGCTATTTGATGCAACTGCTAGTTCAGGTTACAGTGTTCACGATAAAGGGATGCCTACATGCTCAAGAAAAAATTGCGCTGCTTCAAAGCTCCTTGGGCGCCATTGATTAGTTTTCTACAACTAACTGCAAGCAGGATTGGAGCTAGAGTTTCTACATGGGGGTCTGAGAACAAGGGCGGTATCTTGCTTGTGGTGGGATTGGTGTTTCTAGCGGCTCTAAGTGGCTATTTTGAGAGGTTGATGGCATCATATTCCTTGTGTCACATCCTTTTTGGCCACGTTATGGGATGTGCTGATGGTTGTTGGTGTTTTGCTTTGTGCTCCCTCTCAAACTGTTGGAAAATTCATCCCCTTTCAAAAAATGAAATAAAAACTCATTATTTGAGGGATTGAATGGGTTGCTTTTGTCTTCTTTTTGATCAATAAAAACTCTTACTTATGCATAAAAAAAAAATCCTCCCCATAATACTTGTTCCCAATTACTTATTACAAGTTTGCATACAACATAAAATCATCTCAATCAAAAAGAATACAGACAACCTTGCCATTGTTGAAGATCGTAATCAAATTCATATCTGGTAATTTGTTTCACTTAACTTCCATTGACATATTGACATCACTTAAGTAGCTTCATATATTTATAACAAGAAAACAAGAAAAATAATTTACGTAGTTTCATTAAAATCAATTCTATCAATAGTATTGAACTAGTAATAAATTGTTATTTCTCTATATATCAGTTATTCACTTCATCATATAATTAAAACAACTTAAAGTGGGACCAAGAAAAAAGGGCAAAGTCTCTATAGGGGTTAACACTCCCTCCCCCTTACATGAGCTGTTGTCGGATAGCCCACCTAGAAAAAGGAAGGTTTTGGACACAAGCATGCAAGAGGAGAAGCTAGATAAAGACTAGAAAATAACCAAAGTCCCCTCTAATCCTCCCCTCCCGATGGTTGGTGGGACGTTTGATATCTCCAATGTTGATGGTGGGGATGAGGATAATGTGGAGATTGTTCAAAGTGATTCTAAAGTGTCGGGTGGTCGTAGATCCATCAGGTTCGCCAAAGCCTTGAGTGTAGAGAATTCTAAAAATCCAAAGGTAAAAGAATACTAGATGACTTCGAGGAGGAAGAGAATGACGATGAGGATTTTTTTCCTCAATGGGATGATGAGTGGGAAGAGGAAGCTTCTAGAATGAGTCTGAGGAGGATATGCAGGAGAATGATGATGTGGAGGAAAAGGAGGAAGAGTTGGACAAGGACAATGAACAGGAAGATGCCAAGGATACAAAGGTGATGGATATGGACACTCTGGATCCTCCTTCCCTCGGGTATGAGGGAGAGAGGGGTAAAACTGTGGAAGGGAGTCTTATGCTTAACAAGGTTTAGATTACTAGAGGCAAGGATAACAATGAACTTAAGAAACTCCAACCTAAGGTGGAGTAGCAGGATAAAGAAGTTAGAAACCAACAACAATAACGACAAGATAAAACACATGGAAACTACCCTTTTGAAAATCATAATCCTTATTGATGGCATTATGAAGAAGGCTATCATGGGGACAGTTTCAAGTTACTCTAAAATCAAGAAACAAAAGAAGAAAATGACTAAAGAAAATGAGAACCTGAATGAGGATGACAAGAACTACGAGGAGGTATTGGACAAGGAGGATTGGGAAGCATCTTTGGATGCCCTCCTCATTGACCGGTGTCTTATCAATTAGTTTTGGTGTTGTGGGTTTTGTATTTTTTTTCTATTTTGTGTCCTTAGTTTTGCTATTATGTAGGGCTTGTGTGCCCCTTTGCTATTTGGTCGGGGCTACGTGCCCTCTTATTGTTTCTTTGTTTAGTCTTATGTTATTTTAACTTATGGGATTAGGGCCCTTTCCCTACTTTTTTAATCAAAAACAAGGTAACAATACAAATAATTTAAGGAACTTTATTAAATGTAATTTTATCAATTAGTACTATTGGTAATAGATTGTTAGCTCTTTATACATCACATTGGAAAAGTTCATCTCAATAATCATTTATTGATAATACACATCAACAATTGATCTCTTAAGTTGTTTACTAAGAATTGTTATCATCCATTGAATGTGAAACATGAATGGTACCAAACATATGTATGGTAGGACTTGTTTAGCTAATAAGTCATTTATTAATTGCAAGAAACATTATTGACATAATTGGTATTTTGTTGACTTGACTATCCTTTTGTCTATAAAAACGTAATTATGTCATTCTTGAACTTGGAATTCGTAGTTATTACTTTGTGGCATTTAACTTAAGCTTTGTTTAGGGTCCTTTAACACCCTTATTAAGTGATCTTTTCAATTCGTCTTTCCTCTAGGGATCATAATTCAAAGGTGAAAACTATCAAGTAATTAATCAAGTCTCATAACAAATTGTTAGATTCACCCTACATGCTCAAAGTATGCTTGAAATCATTCCTAGGAGAGCAATTAGTCAACCATTTAGTTATTGCTACCTCAAATGCCAACATGCTTACAATTTAAGTAAGGATATCCAAAGATGGTTCTTATCTAAATAAGTTTTTAAGACATTGTTTTATTCTCTACACATTTAAATGGCCAAATGGAGGATAAGGTAAGCTCAATGATTTAATCAAATGAAATACACAACAATGTCATAATTCACCTAACTAGGCAAAGTAAAAAAGTTATTGAACGTTGTCATAGCCTATGTGTTGGAGAAATGAAAGAACTCGTAGGAGCAAGAATCTAACCAATTAGACCAAATACCTTCCACATGAGAGATGCAATGAAATAATTGTTATATTACTAAAAAACAATGAACACATGGTTATAATTTTTTTTTTTAAATAATAAGATGACCTTGATATAAAGGAAAGAATCAAAACCCTAAATGAAACCTTTAGACAAACTAAGGTCATGACAAGTGTCATAATCATATGACTCAAGACACAAAAAGCAAATGAACTAACTAAGTTAAGTAATATGGTGTGAATAGTTCCTAAAGCGAAACTAGTTAGATAAAGTAACCTTTTCACACCAACACCCCCCTTAAGTGCAACTTAGAGAGAATGATAAAACTTACAAAATGCAAATAAAGGTCACAACGACAAGGCCATGTTAGGTACCCATGGATACAAATCTCTCACAAACTAAGAAAAAAAAACCTATGGGGAAAAAATTCTCTTCAAAAAGAGAAAAGCATGAAAAAGTGAAGGAAGACATAATATGAACTCCCAAGGATAACTTTATGCAAATACAATAAATGTTTCCCAATAGGAGAAAAAAAATGTGAAGGACTAAGAAGCCTCTGAAATTTTCCCAAAAGAGGAGGAACATGAAGAACACCATTAGAACACAAATAAGTTACAAACAACTATTAAAAATGAGTGCTATTGTGCTAAAACTAAAGAATGTCCTCTTAGATTAGGATGAAGATTACGATCAAAAAGATAAAAATCTACATGAGTGGCCCCAATGACACTAATCAAACATTGCTTAGGTGGCTAACCAAGTCAACAAATTTGATAATCAAAGATACATATGCCACATCAATTTGCACGAGTGACCCAAATGACACTACTCAACCAATGAATAGATAATTTGACAAGTCAAAAATATAGGTGCAACTAGTCTCAAGAATATTGATCAACTAAGTATGGAAGGTTGCCTCCATAAGCATGAATGTAAGAGTCTCTAAATGGTATTTTTTCCATTTCATTGAAATGCATGGGTAACTAGCCACTACATTTTCTTAATATATAGGAACAAAAAATTAGATACAAAAATCACTCCAAATTGAAACCAAGAATTGACACTAACAATATTATACCCTCCATAATGTTGACAAGGGAGAGGTATGATAGGTCCACTAAAATTGTGTCACAATGTAGTGCTAAAGAAGAAGCAACACCAAAAGATGTACAAGATAATACATGTTGGGTCCCAAAACCATAACTCCACTTCTTAAACAAAGTTATACTTTCATGGCAAGGGTAGTCATCATGAAAGTAAAACCTACTCATCCACAAACCATGGAGAATTAAAGTTCAAATTTACAAGAGTGGTTCATCTCTCCTTTGCTTCAAGCTCAACTTAGACTCAAGAGGGTGTTCCTATAGGTACACCTAAATAGGTATTGAATAAAACAAAATAAACAACTAAAAATAAATACAACTAGATCCAATTGCATTCCTAACCCTAAATATTGTCACTAGGTCAAGAAAGTTTAGCTGACATAAACTCTATATAGTTGATATAATTGTGCAAACATAACCCACATGAAATAAATCCATTCAAGTCTCTCAAGATTGATTATGTAGTTGTAATACAAGATCACATGGATGTACAACATATTGTCTTATCTTTAAACTAATGATTAATGTTTTGATTTGTTTTGATGATGTGTGATTGGCCAAGATGGTTCCAAATTGGTGCCTATATATTTGGGTATAGAGTCAATTGGGAAAACAAAGACAATACCTATGTATTCATATACACCAGAATAATGAAACTAATGTAATTAGCATACTTAATCATCTCTGAAAACTCACTGCAAAAATATATATTTGAAATGTGCAAAAGGCCATTACAAAACTTATAATATTTGGAATGTTGTTACATTCACCAATTTCATATTGCAATCATACCAACAAGTGTGGTAAGAGAAACCCTAGCTAAACAAAGTTCCCTAAATAGTTATAAACATCCATGGAGACATTCATGTACACATGCCACATAAAAAGTTCATAATGTCCTTGAAGAACACAAAAATATGCTCAAAATGGTTGGGATTGGAAAAGTTTGTCCCTTAGAGAGCTCTAGCAACCACACAAGAATTTGGAAAAAGCAAAAGAACATCCCTCCAAATTATCCAAATGTTTCCTTTTAAGAACAATAGGGAAAAACCAAAATTTGTAGCACTGTAGCAACCTAAAACCAAAGGCTCATATGTATTTATGTTGAAAGTAGAAGAGCCAAATTGAGATATTTATGCAAGGTAGGAAAGGTAGCTAGGAGAGCTCCGCATTCATATTGTCAAGTAGGTGGGAGAGTAAACACAACACTATTATATTTGGTGCTCAAATTCATTTTAAAAAACTTCGAGACATGTTCATGTTACATCACACACCCTACCCGGTAGTCTATATTGACATCACATGGTAGGTTATGAATGAACTTTAAATCTTTAATGCATACACAAGGTTCCCTTTATAGCTCCTTGCCAAGATCTCTATGTGTTAGCACATGTGCATGGTTCTCAAACTACCCTAAAGTGTCGATGTAAATTGTTTGTTTTCTTTTTCCCTTTGCATGTTAAGGCTTCAATGAAAAATACATTGTGAATATTTCAAGTGGTTATAAAACCACCCCAAACCTTTGACAATCTCATAAGCATTTATTCCCTCTCTTTGATTTTTAGTACTTCATGGTTGCATTCTAACCTATTTTGGCAACCTAGGGTGGTTCACAAACCACACCAACCTTTGAAAAACACTGCATATTCTTTCATCGCTTGTGTTTGAATCCTCTATATGTTGGCATTTCGGGGAGGTTCTCAAACCACCCCAAATAGTCAATAATCATTATATTCTTCATGACAAAGCCATAGCTAGAAAATCAAACCATGTTGGCACTTGAGGGAGGTTATAAAACCATCCCAAACATCCAACTATCATTACAAACCATTTCCTCTTCCTTATTTTGGCATGATGGTGAAACTTGTTAGCGATCAAATCACTTTCAACAACCTTAGGTGGTTCTAAAACCACTAGAAACTTTGGATGAAGAGACTAAAGATCCTTCTTTTTCTTTCCCAAAAGTTACAAAAATTGCATTGGGCTCTAATAAGGTTATGAAAAACTTGTTGAGAGATGAAAAAGGTTTTGAAACCTATACAAATCATCAATGCTCCTAAAAATATTCTATTTCATAAAAAAAAGGTTAGAAAAACTCTATCACCTTCCAAAACTAATTTTAGAACCTAATCAAAACTCTGACATAAAAAGATACAAGCTTTTGTTTTGAAAAACAAAGAGATTAGAAAAGTATTGTTGGGATTTGACAAGGTTATGAAAACCTTGTCAAGCTTCGACATAGGTTTTAGAACCTCTTCCATGTCCTAACAACTTAACACTTATCCGCACTTCTAAGAAAAATACTAGACTAAAGGATCTTAAGAAAAACCAATTACAAAGACTAAGACAAAGACACAATCCCAAACTTTGGAAACAAAGACTTAATAGTGGCTTTGTTTGGGGATGAGTGCCTCCTATAAGCACTACAAGGATATAAAAAATTCCAAGATAGGAAATAAATTTTGACAAAACAAAGCATGAGATAGGACCAAGAAAGTAACACACCATCATCAACATTAGCCCAGTCAAGACTACTTAGGAAACAAACAATTAAAATATGAGGGATATGAATTTGAATTTATTAGTAAAAAAGGAAAAATCATTACTTATAAATAGTTGTGTTTTAGATGTTGACCATGCATGGGAAACTCTATTAGATGTTCTCGAGAATGTTATTGAAAAGAATCACAACGTGGGTTCTGAGGATGATCAATGGACTATTGTACAAAAACACAAGTGAAACCTTCTCAAACCAAGCCAATACCCAATTTGCGAGGGGTAAAATTAGAGCTATGTATGCTCTATGGAATTTTTGTGTCATTATTGCTAGTTGCTTATGCCTAGCTCTTCCTCTCTAAGTTGATATGTCTGTAAGCAATCTTATTATATAATATATAGGCTTAAAGCCTTTTTCCAAAAAAAAAAAAAACCTATTAGTTTTCCATCTAGATCCATTAGAAAATACACATTAAGTTCATACCTCTTAGCTACTCCATAAGTTCCAAACCACAAAGGGTAAAATTTTCCATGCTTTCCCTTATCCTTGAACTTGAAATTCATAAAAAAACCATATCACCAACCAATGAGTCCCTTTGTGATGTCCTTTTATCAAACATGCACGTTATTGTCTATTTATGTTGTAAATTTATATCCTATGTAGCTCTTTATTTTTCATCCAACTCATTCAATGCCATGACCCTTTGAGAAATTACATCACATTGATCATCATCTACATCTTGTAGCAGATGTTATACAAGAAACCCCATGCTAATGGGAATTTGATCCTCCACTCCATATAATAGTTAAAATGGACTACTTGTGGCTTTCTTGAAACTAGTTTTGTCATCCTAGAGGGCATATTTCAACTTTTCATCCCATATCTTCTTATTCTGATCCAATAATTTCTTTATAATCTTCATAAATATTTTCTTACTTAAATCAACTTTCCCATTGCTTTTAAGGTGGTGTGTAGATGAATATACTAAATTTATACCAAAGTTGGAGCTCATTTCTAACATATCCTAAGATCTAAAGCACATTACATTATTAGCCAAAATTATACTCCAAACCTGGTCATTATGTTCCTTATAAAAAATTCTACTACCACCTTAAATGTTGCATTGTGGGTTGGAATTTCCTCAACCCACTTGGTGAATTATTCAATAGCCACAAGGATCCACTTATATCCATTACTGGATTTCTCCTATATTTCTCCAATGAATTCGATTCCCCACTATTGAATTTAAGGCACCTCAAAGGTGACAAACAAAAGTTGAAATGCACCAACAAATTTCAATTTTCTTGATTTTTTTTCCATGCATCACACCTTTGGATCATCTAAGCTATGCCCTTGAGCATGTATTCCACTAATACTCAACCCTAAGGATCTTATGAGTAGTGGTCTTAGCCTTGAAATGTCCTCCATAAACACCATGGTGAAACTCTCTCATCATTGTATCAACTTGCTCAAAATCTAGGCATTTAAGAATATCTCCTCATGATTCTTCCATAATAGTTCACTTTGGATCAAAAAATACCTTTAAGATCATATCTTGAGGGTCCTTCTTTGATTATCATCCATATATGATGGATAATTCATGCTCTCAAGATAGAAAATCACATCTTTGTACCATGTTTTCTCACTTAGTCTAAAAGGAACAACATCATCTTTGCATTTATCTCATTTACTTCTACTACTTCTAAGTAATAATTATCCATCAAATTTGCTAGGCCTTGGCTTCTAACAAGTTTTGTGACTCATATCTCCATGTCATACTCCTAGATTTTGTTTATCCACTAGCATCTTCTATTTGAAGCTTCTTGTTGCATGAATACATCCTTCACAACTAGGTGTGACACATATTATGTGGTTCTAACACCTACAAGGTATGAACTAAAGTTAGTCATAGCCTTAAAAAATTTATATGCATAATTTTCTATTGTTGAATATTTTAGTTCAATTGCTTGCACCGATTTATTAAAAAATGAAACCAACTGCTCAAATCCCTTCTCATTATTCTGAATTAACACCAAAAATATAATGTAGAAGAAAGGAAAAGAGAATAGTAGGAGAAGCTTAAAGTAATTAGGGCTTGATAGATAATGTGCCTCTTTGATTGCTTGTTTGATGTCCTTGAATGCTTCATCTAGCTTCAAAATCCACTCAATCGATTATCCTTTTTTGAGCATCTTTGAAATGGCCTTAGTTTTTTCAATGAAATTAGGAAAAAACCTCCTAACAAAGTTTATTTTCTCAAAGAAAAACTATATTCCTTTAAATTATTTGGGTTGAAGCATTAGGTCAATAAACTTAACTCGTTCTAGAGCTTTGTTCTTTTTCTTTTGTTCATTCTTTAGACCTTCATTTGGTAGTCTCATGTAATTTTTCATCAACTTTGAAATCCCTTTCAGGAATGACAAGTTTTCATTCTTGTTGAAGGACCAGATATGTCCATATCTTATCTATATTGTGTTCACTCTGACTATTCCATCTTCCAATAACTTTAATAATTTGTGATTCGAGATCTCCATGGTAATTGTGACCTACATTTCAACATTATAGAGTATGAGTATTTATAAAACTCAGTAAGTGACCTCCTAATTCCTTGAAACTTTTCCTCATTCCTCTTAATCCAAATTTTCCAAAGAATTTTAGTAAAAAGGATTAACCAAAACATATTAAATTATTTATTTAATTTATTCCAAATAAAATTTCAGTCCAAATAATGTTACCTTTCCACCCTTTAAGATCAAGGAAAAATAAATTCCATACTTCCTTTGGACCATATAAGCAATAAAAAAATTGTGTTACTATTTTGAGCTACCTACAAGTGCTACACAATTCAATATCATTTTGGTTAACTTTGTATGGTAATTTTTGAAGAATTAACAACCATTTAAAGCAAGCTTTCTTTGGCTTAACAATGTTAGACCAATTTTTTCACAAAGATACTTTGCCACTATTTACCAGTTAGAGAAATGTTACAGATTTGATTAAGATAACCGAACACCGAGATTTTATTACATAAGGTTTTATAAACAATTTTAACATTAATTTTTTTGAATATTAGTACCATCAATCCACTTAAAAAGTTCAAAGCAAACACTGTCATGACTACAATTTTTGGGTAACTAGAGAACTGCACAAGAATCTCTAAGAATGGAATAGGTCCTCCAATTGGAGGGAGGGAGGTAAAATTCATTACTTAAGCAAGCCTAGGTTTTAATTTTTCCCTCACTAAAAATGTCCTTGAAACAATTGATTCCTTTGGCAACCCATTGTTTGGTATAGCAACCTTGAATTAAGGCTAAAGGTTTGTTCTTGTGTTTGAGATTACACCAAATGGATATTTTTTCAAGAATATTACATTTTCATTTATAACACCCTTGTTAATAACATTCTCATTAACAAATTCCCAAGCTTTCCATATGCTTTTGATTAGTACAACAAACCCTATAGGAATTACTAGAAATGCACAAGCTATCAAGTCACTGAAAGGAAGCATCTTCAATGATTTGGCCTGTTTGGGGGCATCAAGATGGATATTATTCCTTATCAATATTTTCCATGGTTCATTTCCTTCCATGACTTTAATAATCCATTTTACAAAAAGGGCCATACCATGTAGTTTAAGGTCTTTCAATCCCAACCCCCCTTTGGATTTACTCAAACAACACTAGTCCCATTTAACATAGTGTTGTTGTTTCTTTCCTTTACCATATGACCACAAGAATTTCTTGATATTTTTCTGGATTTCATTCACTTGGTAGTTGCTAAATAACCAAAACAAAAGAAAAGTATAGACTATAGGAGGATAAAATATTTTGGAAGATTTGTATTCTTTGAGCCAAAGATAGAAATTGTTTATTCCATTTATCAAGCTTGCAATCAACCTTACCTTTAATCCACAACCACATGTCCTTTAGGTAAAGGTTAATAGCAAATGGGATGGTACACTATGATGTTGATGTTTACAGTTGGATGTTGTCCTTTACATTTGTATGTTGATGGTACACTATGATGTACTAACAGTGATGATGTTGATGTTTATGATTGGATGACATGCCTTGTTTGTTGTAAATTGCAATAGTATTGAGTATGTTTGTTGTCAGCAGAGATGATACCATGATGATACATTAAGATGAGGATTAGAAGTAAAGCTAAATTTGGAGAGTTGTTTTTGATGGTCTCTAGTATGTTTCATGCCCTCTCATGTTGTTCCTGATGAAGTATGTGCTACTACAAGGAAGTTCTAGTCTCTGGATGTTGGTGAAAGGTTTTGTTATAGGAAGTTTCTTTGAAGATATGGTCTTGCAATTTGGGATTCAATGTTTTTTTTCTATGGTTGTTGTACTCTTATCTTTTTAGGTCACCAATGCCATCGAGGAGGTTTTTGGTGATTGTAGTGGGTTGGTAGTTTTGTTGCTTGTCAAGATTGATCTAGAACATGCTCCACATTTCTCCACATTGTTGTTTCTACTCCTATGGCTTGGTAGACATGTCTTTAGTGTTTGTGCAATGTATCAGTTCATCTTTCATGTGATGAAGTTTACTGTAAGTTGGTTTGTTAATGTTCTATCTAATGACTATGTCTTCTAGGCTTTTAGGTTGAAGTGTTATGTCTCTATTTGGTTTATGGTGGTTGTTTGAGGAATGAAAGTGTGAAAGAAGTATCTAGAAGTGTTGTTGGATGTTCATGGAATGTCATTTTGTGGTAAGCACATCAATGGTTGATCTCTTTGGTGTTGCATACTATTTTGAGTTGGTTTTGTGATCCTAAATGTTTTATCTATCCTAAAGATGCAGAAACAACTATAATGCAGTGAGAGAAAAACACAAAGGGACACCTCAAAATTAGCCTAAGAAATTGATAACACAAAGAAAGAAGATAAAATAGATATTATAAATGGTTATACCTTCTTTGCTGCTGAAATTCTTTGGTTGGCCCTTGTGATTGTAAGCTTGTATGCTCCTTTGATGGCTATGGAAATGGCTAAATGCAAGATTTACAATATGATTAGATGCAAATGCAAAATTACTAAGTGGCTTGGCTAAATGACTGAAATAATGCTTGCAAATTGAGTAGACAATTTGGAAGCATAAGGGTGCAAAATGGCTAAGTCCCCCCAAATGCCTTAGAAGAGGGGGTATTTATAGGGAGATTTGAATTCTCTAGAGAATTTAATGGTTGAGATTGAGCCACCAAGATCAAGATGTAGGGCTATGGTGAGTTGAGGACTCACAAACCCTCACATCTTGACATGTGGAATGTGAGATGGCCAAGGATAAGATGATGTGGAAGTGAGGTGGAATAAGGACAAGTGATGTGTAAGAAGGACATGTACCTTGGAAGTACATTGGGGGATGAGAAGAATCTTGGGTAAATAAATGTGAATTAAAAATTCACATGCTTGGAATAATCCCATGGACAAGACAAGGTTCCAAAAAGGGAAGCACTTGTCCACATGTGACTTGATGTGACAAGTCAAAGATTTTAGAAGATGCATGGGAAAAGGGGATTCTAGGAGGAATAAAAGTGAATTAAAAATTCACATGGGGAAGAGAGGAGCCTTGGACGAATAAAAAGGAATTAAAAATTCCTTGGGGGATGGGGAGAGTTGACCAAGGTACTAATTAGGTTTAACTAATTAGTAATTAGAAGATAATTAGAGAATAGTTAGAATTAGAAGCCAACTTGAAAAAATTGGAGGATTTGACACATCCTAATCAAGGATTAGGCATGTGCACATCCCTAATGAAGAGATTAAGAGGTTGATTAAGATTAAAGAAAAGTGATGTGATATGTTAGGAATTAAATAAATGTCATATTTATTTAATTCATTTGATGAAAGGGGGATTAAAGAGATAAGGTATTTGATTATTAACTAAATACCTTAAGAATTTGGCAGAATTAAGGGTATTGATTAAATAATAGTAATATTACTTAATTAATGCAAATAACATGATGTTTAGATGAAAGGGGATAAATTTGGATAAATTAAGTGTCTAAATTTAGGTGTCTATAGGTTTTTTAGGTAATTTGTGGATGTCTAGCCGATAGGGCTTGTTCTCTTGCTTGCACTATGTGCTTCAGAGTCTACACTGACAATTGAGGTTGTGTTAATTTGTGTTTGTGTCTTTCCCTATCTTGTTGAGAACTACATTGAGTAAATTTAGTTGAAAGTATGTTTTTGGGCCAATTGGTAATGTGCTACATGCTTCTTCTACATGCTTTCTTGTTGGTGACTTGGGATGTTGTATGCTAGTGTGTTTGATGTTTGAGATCAAATTGGAAGATGTAATAAGTTTTTTTTGGTCCTCTCTATCTCCTAGATAGGATGCTTTCACCACAATTATGTTTTTGGGTCAAATTATTGAGGTTATTGTTTGTAATCTATTTTGTCCAACCTAATTGGTGTTTTGTAATCTTGTGGATGATATAAATGGAAGAACAAATCAATTACAAGATAGGTGTGGTGGTGTGTGAGTATGAAATGATGTAGTAAGTGTGGATGTGAAAATCTGCATATGGTTAGCATTTTAAAACCAAAATAATCCTCAACATCCCTATGAGATAATGAAACATGTTAGATATGCTAAGTAAGATATTAAAAAAACAAGAAAAACCAAATAAGCATACAAACAACATGAATCAACTTCATCTCATAGTGGATTGGTGTCACATGTGCTAGTGACCCTTTCCCAATCCTTGATAAAAACTTAAGATGATGTAAATGCAATGGAGATGATGAGCAAAATTAGTTTTCAAGGAGAGTGACTTTGCAAATGATTTTTGGATGAAATTGTGGAGATTTGTGGAGGATTTGCTCAAAGTTGAAGCTTCTATTTTATAGATTTTCAAATGCTAAGTGTTGAAGAGGGACCAATGTGGGATTAAGAAACAGGTCAATAGGAAGAGGCCACTTGTCATCATGTGATTGGTTGATGTATGTGCAAGATTTGGGAAGAGTGCCCATGAGAGGAAAATTTTGAATTCAAATTTTGCAATAAATTTTGAGAGGGGGACAAGAAAAACAACAATAAATGCAATGTTGGAGGGACAAATCAACTTGTCATGTTGAGGGAAAATGAGGGTTTTTTAATAAATCAATAAAATTGATTTATTTGTGCAAGTGGAGATATCTAGAGAATGCAAGTGGGTGAGATTAGCATTTAATCAGGATTAGATTAAATTAATGATGATTATGTTAATTTAATGATGATTAGGTGAGTTGACTTTTAGGACTTTGATATTTGATTTATTTAAATCAGAAAATGATGGAATATGATTTAGGACTTGATTTAAATGGATGTTTGATTTATTAAAAGACTGATGATAGTGTTTTATTTAATTTTAAATGACCTTAGGAAATGATGATTAATGAAATTACTTGCTAAATGAATGAAGGTGAATCTGATCAATCGATGAATGGACCTAATGCGAAATTTAGTTCAGTTGATGAATGAACTTGATCAAATGCAGAATGTTAATTTTGCATGTCTACAGTAAGTAAAGTGAGTTTTATAAAAGACAAGTTAGATGTGCTTCAACGCCTCAGTCAGTAGAGTGTATTGTTGACATATGTTGTAATTTCAAATTTTCATGTATCTTACTATTAGACAGTGAGTCTCTTCAACAGGTTCTTGTATCTTTCCTTGGGGTTGTGTGCATCATATTTCAAGTCTCTTTATATCTTTCACTAATGTTGTGTGCCTTAGCGTGCAAGTCCTTTAGGGAGCAATATGCTTCCTTAGACAGTGAGCCTTAACACAAATTGTAATTTTGTAAGCAATGAGCTTCATATATTTTGAGATTTCTTACCATGGTTTTTCCCTTCTTAGGCTTTCCATGTATATTTGGTGTTATTTTGTGCATGTGTATTCATTTATTTATCTTTCATTGCTACTAATTTGATTAAGTTTTGCTAATCTAGTTAAGGGTTGTTGATCATGTTAAAAGTATGAATTTGAATTGTGTTGAAGGGTTTACGTTTTTCAAGATATTGATTCACCCCCCTCTTAGTATCCAGGTGTTTTCAGCAATTGGTATTAGAGACAAATTCCTCTGAAGAAGCTTAACCACTTGAGGAAATATCCAGGATGGCACATGATGGATCTTACAAAGCACCTAGGTTTGATGGAACAAATTACACCTTTTGGAAAGTAATCTAATGGAAGGTCATCTAAACTCTCTAGGGTTTGGTGTTTGGTAATCTATCAAGGATGGTTACACTGCTCCTACTACTACTCCAACATATCCAACTGAGATTAGATTGTATGAGAACAATGACAAGACAAAGAATGCTATCATGAATGGATTAGCTAATTTAAAACTTTTGAAGGTGATGAATTGCAATTTTGCTAAGGATGTCTAGGAAAAGCTTAGAAACATTTATGAAGGAGATAATAAAGTGAAGCAAGTCAAGATGCAAAACTTCAAGAGAAAACTTGAGACGTTGAGGATAATAGAGGATGAAGATATTTCTAGTTACATGCTTCAAGTGGATGAAGTGGTTACATGCATCAAAGGTCTTGGTGGAGAAGTAAAAGAAGATGATATTGTGAAGAAGGTCCCAAGATCTCTTCCTAAAGAATATAGTCGTAAGGTATCTACTATTGTAGAATCTAAGGACTTGGATAAGTATCCAATAGATCGATTGGTTAGTGCTCTCACAACCTTTGAAATGAGAGAGTTTGACAAAGATGATCCAAAGAAGGAAGCAACATTCAAAGTCAATAAAAAGGTAGAAGATGAAACAATAGATCAAAATGTTGACTTTGATGAGGTAGAAGTGAACTTTCTGAGAAGATTGAAGAAGAGCACTTACAAATACAAAGGTAAATTACTTTTCAAGTGCTTCAATTGTGGGAGAATAGGTCATTTTTCCTCTAAATTTCCTTTTAAAGAATCAAAAGATAGCAAAAAGAGAGAGAAGTTCAAAAGGAGTTTCTATTCCAAGGAGAACAACTATTCCTTAGAAGATGAGGATAATGATTCAAACGATGAATCACTATTCATAGCCTTGAAAGTTGGTGACAAAAAGAGTGATATTAAAAAATGTAAGAAGCCTGGTACCTTCCAGGTTGACAAAAATAATGAAAAAAAATTGGTTTTGTGGATTTCCTTTCATGCAAAGGAAGAATCAAATACTTGGGTGATTGACAGTGGTTGATCTAACCACATGACTAGTGATAAGGGAAGGTTCATTAGCCTTAAAAAGTGGAATGGTGGAGCTGTCAAGTTTGGTAGTGATGATGCAACAAAAAATTGTGGAAAGGGTGCTATAACCATTGATGAAAAGAACAAGACTAAGGATTTCCTCTATGTCAAAGGGCTGAAGCATAATCTCCTTAGTGTTAGTCAAATATGCAATAAAGGGTACAACCTTACATTTCATGCCAAAGGTTGTGAGATTAGGAAGGTAGGGTCTAGAAGATTAGTTTCAGAAGGTACTAGGACAAATGTAAATGTCTATCATCTAAAGGAGGAAAATGGAAGAATATGTTTATTGGCTCAATCTGGTGAGTGTTGGTTGTGGCACAAGTAGATGTGATACATCAACTTTGGAAATATGGTGAAGATTAGCTCTACTCATGCAGTGAGAGATATACCTAAGATAACTAAGCTTGTGAACACATTATGCAAGGAGTGTCAAATGGGAAAGAAAAAAAAGACCAATTTCAAGACCAATGAGTGTTCTTCTACAATTCCATTAGAGCTAATTCACACTAACCTATGTAGGCCTACAAGAACTAAAAGTCAACAAGGTGAAAATTATTTCATGTTGATTATTGATGATTACTCTAGAATGACGAGTTACATTTTTAAGAGAAAAATCACAAGCTTTTGATAAGTTTAATATTTTCAAAGAAAAAGTTGAGAATGAAATGGATGCTAAAATTAAGTGCTTAAGATCAAATAGAGGAGGTGAATTTACTTCAAATAAATTTGAATTTTTTTATGAAGATCATGGTATTAGTGTTAGAGTAAAGGTTTTAATTTAATCATGTTGATTAAATTAGCTTTATTCCTCTCTTAAGATTTCACTTTAGTTTGCATTTTGTGACATTTAATAATTATATTAACTATTAAATGTCTACCTATTAGGGTTTCTTTTAGGGTTGCACAATAGCCTTTTATAAGGATTCATCATTGTAATTTATCTCTCTCTTGGATGAATACATTTTTCAGCTTTCAGAGCACCCTTGCTTGTTTGTCTCCATCTCTTCTTTCTGTGACAGGTTATTTGCATGCAGGTGATCTTTGGGGTCTGTGAAGTTGGCTTTCTCAACTTCTACATGGTATCAGAGCTCCAAACCTGCTGCTTCCTATTCGATTTCTGAAGAATTTGGAGCTTCGAGGGTTTGATAGGGCTTTTAGAAGTTTTCTGGCTGATTTTGAGTGGATCTAGCTTACTCTACTTTTTGGGTGCATTTTGGGCCCAAACGGACCTCACGGTTGGATTCAGAGCGGCCAAAAACCCATATTTTCATATATGGTTTGACCTATTTGGGCATAGTTGATCTGGGAGGAATTTTTTTTTGCTCAGGGGGCTGTATGGCCCCCAAGGCACAATTTTCGAGGTGGAAAATTCATAAAAATTGAAAAAAATTTGTAAAAAAGGCATTTTTTGGGCCCCGTGTGAGTGCATGCAGTTTAAACAATGAGCGCCACTGACCGGCCACCCGCCGGCCATCGAGCGGCCACCCTTCCTCCGCCTACGAGCCGCTGGGTCACCACCGCCATGGGCGGTCTTTGTTTCCGTGCTGCCGCTAAAGAGATAGCCCCCACGGGCTTTGAAGAACGACCTCCGATCATGTGAGCGACCAACGCTCACAACTCCGCCCAGCCCCCATTTGCGCTAACCGTGTGCTCACCGCCCATGTGAACGGGCCGACCAGCGGTAACCGCCAGTCTTCCAACCCCCAACTGCCAGTCGTATTGAGGACTGAGGGCTTAACCAGTGCCCAGCCCCTGGTCGCTGAGACGACCAGGGGCCAATTTTTTGAGCCCCCAGGGCTCTAGAGGCCTTATTGAGCATTTTCAAGAGACTTTTAGTAAATCGGGTATAAAATGGGCGTACGGGCTCCTTTTTTTAAATGAGATATTGTTGGAAAGCTGATTCCGGCACCGTTCTGATGAATCAGGTCTGATTTCCTGGTTTTTCTGTTTTGATGCTGTTTTCCTTAGTCAAAGTCAAAACTTCTTTTTTGCACTCCCGGAGCCATATCTTTTGCATACGGACTCCGTTTTTCACAAACAAATAGGCATTGGAAAGGTGTTTCTATGCTATTTCCAGATCTATCATTTATTTTTCTAGAATCTTCCCTAGGTACATTTTATTCAGTTTTTTGTGTTTTTACACATTTGTCAATTACTTGGACTTTTTGGCACCTGGAAATGATTTGTTTGCATGGGATGGCATATGTTGATCTAGTTTATTAGTATTGAGGTCAGTTAGTCTCATATTTTTGTAATTTGAAGAGTTATCATGGGTTTTTCTACTCACCCTTCAGTTGTTTTTCTGGAACGGGGTAATTATGAGTCATGGGCAAAGGGCATACTTACACACTGTAGGTGGCTTAATATTTTTCCTTATTTGTATGATCTCATACCTGAACCAACAACTTCAAAGGGAAAACTAGCTTGGGATATCATTAGAAATCACATAGTAGGACTTATATTGTCTAGTGTTGATTCTGACACTGTGTGGGCTATATCGGGCATTGATTGTCCTCACTCACTTTGGACACGTCTTTGGGAGATCTATGGAGACCCCAGTCTTTCTCCATTCCCAAAGGATCCTACTTCAGATTGTCTTGTACCCATTGCTTGGAGAGAGAATGCACCCTTTGATCATGATACTTTAAAGGAACTTCAGTATTTAGACACCCTTACATATTTTGATGAATCAGAGGATTGTCTCACAGTTCCTACTCTTCAGACTGAGATTATACATGCATCAAAATCTTCTCCTATTGTTCTTGATCAGTTTCATATTGCCTCTTCTTTGGCTCCTATTTATTCAGCTAAGCAGGACATCATACATCTGTCAGACATGGCTACTTGGGATTCTTATCTTGCAGGCATTTCGTCTTTGTTTGTAGAGTCCTATATTGCAGATTTGGATGATTACTTTGAGGATTTTCAGCTCCTCTTTGTTGATAGCCATATTCCTGCTATTAGCCCACCATCATCTGTGCATTCAGAGGTTGTAGTTCAGGAATATTCAGTTCAGTTTGGATTTGACATCTTTTGTTTTAGTTTAGACAGAGAGATTCTTCAACATCCTATTATGGAACACATCTTGAGACAGATTGATTCTTCTCTCTTCACAGGGTTTCTTCATCTTCGTCCTTTGGAGACATTTCTTCCCAAGGGGAGGAATATTATATGCTGCTTCAGGATCTCTTTCTGGATTCTACCTCAGGCATCCATATGTGCGACAGGAGTTTCTTCATTGTGGGGGGGCCTTCTAGTCTCTTTCTTTTTCTCCTATGGAGACCATTGTACATGTACTTATATGATAGAAGCTGTCTATGGGGGGTCTTATGTTATCCACCTCCTATCCTTCTGTTATTAGTGCATTTATTTCTTTCATCTCTTTTTGGAGTAGAGTTTTTCCCATGAGGTTTTCTCTATTTCTCCACTTTACAGAGATTTGGTTGTAATTGGGTACCTGATCAGGCCTTGTTGTTGGGACCCAAGTTTACTTTCTTGCATTGTAGTTACCTTTGCTTTCTTGCACATGTTTGTAACTACACTTTTGCTCATCTTAAGGGGGGGTGTTAGAGTAAAGGTTTTAATTTAATCATGTTGATTAAATTACCTTTATTCCTCTCTTAAGATTTCACTTTAGTTTGCATTTTGTGACATTTAATAATTATATTAATTATTAAAAGTCTACCTATTAGGGTTTCTTTTAGGGTTGCACAATATCCTTTGATAAGGATTCATCATTGTAATTTATCTCTCTCTCGGATGAATACATTTTTCAGCTTTCAGAGCACCCTTGCTTGTTTGTCTCCATCTCTTCTTTCTGTAACAGGTTATTTGCATACAGGTGATCTTCGGGGTATGTGAAGTTGGCTTTCTCAACTTCAATAATTATGATACATCTGTCTACTCCTAGGACCACTCAGAAGAATGGGGTAGTGGAGAGGAAGAATAGGATTGTGCAAGAGATGGCTAGGGAAATGATGAAAGATGCATATATGCCTGATATGTATTGGAAGGAAGAAGTTCACACTTCTATCTACTTGCTTGACAGAGTACATTTGAGGGTCAATAGCACTAAGAACCCTTATGAGAAATGGTATGGAAGGCCTTCCACTATTACATATTTTAGGATCTTTCCAACAACAAATGTTACATTAGGAGAGATGAATAAGAACTTGGAAAGTTTGATTCAAGGTGATGAAGGGATCTTTCTTGGTTACTCAACTAGAAGCAAGACCTATAGATACTATAATAAGAGATTGAGAAAGATGATTGAAAGCACAAATGTTAAAGTAGATGAATATTTGTATCAAATCTCACAAGAACCAGAGGTTTTCAAATCTAATATACTTCCCTACATTAAAGAAGAAGAAGAGAAAAAAGAGAAGGAACAAGAATAAGAAAAGGCCCCTAAGAATCCAAAAAAACATGTTTAGAAGAACCATTCACCAGATCAGATCATTGGAGATACGAATGAAGGTGTGCTAACTAGGAGAAGGCTTGCAAAAGAAAGTGAGAAAGTGAATTTGTGTTTACTATCAAAGGTAGATCCCAAAAACTTTGTTGATGCTAGCAAAGATGAAAGTTGGATGAAGGAAATGAAAGAAGAGTTTCAAATAAGATAGAAAAGAATCTAAAATGAGAATTGGTTCCAAAGCAATATGAATGAAGATGGTGAAGTTATGAGGAACAAATATAGATTGGTATATAAGGGTTATTCTCAAGTTGAAGTTGATGAGACTTTTTTCTCTGGTAGCTAAAATGGAGGCAATCAAGATGTTTCTTTCCTTTTCTTCTCACCATAATTTCAAAGGTTGTCAGATGGATGTCAAGTCATCCTTCTTGAATGGCGATTTAGAGGAAGAGGTCTACATTGAGCAACCAGATGGTTTCTAGCTATCATTTGAAATATTTGGACATGGTGTGTAGACTCAAGAAATATTTGTATGGACTCAAGAAAGCTCCTAGAGCGTGGTATGCTTGGTTGGAAAAGTACTTACTTCAACAAGGTTTCAAGAAAGGTACTACAATTAGTAATATTAACATTAAGGTAGAGGACGACAAGATTTTGAGAGTTGTGTATGTTGATGACATCATCTTTGGTGGTGATGATAATATGTGTAAGAGGTTTGCAGAAGAGATGCAAAAATATTTTGAGGTGTCTATGATTGGTGAGTTGTCTTTTTACCTTTGGCTTCAAATTGTTAAACTAGATAATGGTATCTATTAGAGTTCATCCCAAGAGTATGAGCATATTAGTTATGTCTGAATTTGTAGAGTGTTTTCCTTTTCTCAACAGGGCTACTAGAGTTAATTTGTGGAATATGGAAGTAGTTGTTGATGCTATCAATGCAACTGTCACCACGTACATAGTTGAACAAAAAGTAAGCCATGAAAAGTGTTACAGGTATGTGAGTGCACATGATGTAAATTATTGTGCTCACAGTCATTAAGAAAGGTATGGAAAGAGCATGTGGGAATTACCATGAAAGAAGGTGTTGAGGTGTTGGATTTAGATTGTGGTTCAATTTTGTGCCTCTTGGTTCAAAATTCAAAAGGTTTTCTATTAACCATATAATATTTGCATACAAGATGAGAAAAATAATACAAAAAGTCCTCAAATGGATTCTTCTCGATGTTTCAATCTTTTTGACATCATAGTGTCATAGATAATATTCTCTTTGAGAATATAGACAGAGTTCTAAAAGGTGTTGCAAATCAAAAGACAATGATGACCATTTAGGCTAAATGCAGGACAGTCATATGACTATTGAAACAATTAATAAAATTGGAAGGACAATCATGTGTAGGTCTAGGCCAACTAATAAAAGAGGATAGTGACAATCAATAGGAGCTAAAGGAATGAAAAGAAAATGCATTGAGTTTTGCTATGGTCAAGAAGATTTCAAGTCAACTAGCAGAAGCAACATGGAGGCTTAGTAGAAGATCATTCATGGTAGAGCAACTCCTTGGGAAATCTTAGGTTATATGGTTGATATCCCTTATCCAGAGTCATGTATAATTTATGTTATTGGATTGTGCATGAGAAACAAGTTTTGAAGGACATGAATGAAATAATGGAATTCTAGCCTAGGTTTTGATTAGCCTATCAAAAGGTATTTTCTCTTTCAAAAAGAACATGACAATCCTTTTAAAAGACAACCTACAATGTGAGATGATAGTGCCAATAGTCTTATAGGTTGAAAGTAAGGAAAGAAGAAAGAAGGGCCATTGATATGGCATTAACCATATATGGTAGTTAGTCTATGCATAATTTTGAATAACATTCATTCTTCATTATATGATTGTGTATGGAAGAACATGGCAATAAAAGGAGAGTCATCTATAAAATGATTGTTCATGGAAGATGATTTCCAAGGTAATAAAACCCTCAAAGAGAAGGTACATACATTTTATGAACAACGATGAATGGAGGAAGTGAGTGTTAGTGTAGGTTTTTATTTTCCCTTAGTCCTAAGTTTTTCCTACACTTAATTAAGCTTGTTTAGGATAATAAAGTGAATTTATTACTAGGAGATAAGTGTGTGGTGTCCCCTTCCTTAAAGGGTGTAACCATTTTCCAATTTTGGTGTGATCCTCCACTTTTGGTGGTCCATCTCCACTTTTTGTGGTTGATTCCTATTGGTTGGATTTGCCACCTACCTCATCTCCTAAGCTCTATATAAACTCGCTACCTAGCTTGTATTTGCATACTCTTGTATTTTTTGTACGCATATTTGCATTGTATCTTTTCATCTTGGAAGATCTTAATGTAATATTGTCACATTGATGTTGCATAATCTCTCAAAGTCTTGGTTTGCATTCTTATGTTTTTCCATTTTATGTAACTTTTATTTTCTTTTAAAAATTTTATTGGGTTATTCAATCTATTTTAGATTTCTAACATGGTATCAAAGCTTTTGTTTTGAGAAATCTAAGTTCATAGATTCCTAATTGACAGATTGAGTTTCTTGTTAAGATCTTGTAAATTCATGTATGCTCTTCTCTTGTGTTTTGAATGATCTGGAGAATCATAAATGATTTGCAAAGATCTAATAACCTCTTCATATTGCATATGTGTTTTGTGAGATATGGGTGATTCTACCTTTTATGGTTATATTGGAAACATTTTTTACTATTCCAACCTGTCTAGAAGGCTTGAGAAAGTCATATTTGGCTTTTGTTTCAACCAAATTGGAGATCATTTGACAAAGTTGCAAATGGGGGTTTGAAGCTCAAATCTAGTGAAAAAATTTTTATTGAATCATTTTTGGCCCAAATGAACCTTTTCATTGCGTTCAGAAGGCCTAGAAACCCCTTTTCTCATATAAAATATGTCTATTTTAGACAAAATTTATTTTTGGTAAATTTTTCTTTTGCTGGGAGGGTCATCATTGTAGGCTAAATTTAGCCATTTAAAAAAATATTATAACCTTTCACCACGGTGTTCATTTTTTGCAAATGAGATATCGTCAAAAATCTAGAGATGAGCACTTCCCATCCAAAAAGGTATTGAAAATAAATTTTTCCATTTTCTACCAGATATTGCAGGTTGAAGCTATTTGGTAAAAAATTCTTCAAAATGCCATAACTTTCACCTCGATGCTCCGATTTTCGGAAACAAGTAGGTGTTGGAAAGGTCTTAGAGAGCACTACAAAAACATAAGGATAATTTTTCAATATTTTGTCTCAGGTTCATTTTGTATCATAATTTATAATTTTGGCTATTTTGAGCCTATTGAGCATTGTATCTTGGAAAAGGCTTTGTAAACACACTAAAATATAAAGTGCCAATCTTATAATATTTGGGGGGGTTCTTTGATTGAGTGAATTGGGGGGGGGGGTAATATTGTGCTTGATTCATTTATGTTGATCATTTGAGGGGTATCATGGTCTTTTCTATTCAGCCTTTTGTGGTAATTTTGAAAAAGGATAATTATGAGTCTTGGAAGAAAGGTATCCTAACACATCTCAGGTGGCTTAAGCTTTTGCCATACCTTTATGGGCTCATACTTGAACTAGACATAGCTTGGAAGAAATCATTTTGGGGTAATAATTATGATCATATTGTAGGATTAATTGGTACATATATTGGTGTTGATATTCCTACGAAGATCTCAGATATCGAGTGCCCACACACACTTTGGACCAAGATTTGGGAGATCTTTGGAGACCCTCATATCTCTCCATTCCTTGATGGTCCTGTTGTAGATTATTTAATTTCCTTTGATGATTTTGATAATATACCATTTGATGATGATACTTTAGAGGATTTCAGTACAATAAATTTCTTGAATGTCCAGTTGACAAAGATACTTCTCTTCTTGCTTCTCCTCCTCCTATTGAGATCACATCTTTATCTATTGTTGCATTTGATGATGCATGTATTGCTAAAAATATGGTTTCTTGTGATTTAGTATAGCCAGATATATATTATCTTCCAAATGACTTATTGATAGGTGTTTCAAACTTATTTATGGAGTCTCATATTGAAGATTTGGGAGACATCATTGATTACATTCATCTTCTCTTTGATGGAGATGATCCTTCTTTAGTTGTTGTGAGGGAACACTCTGACCGTCTTGTTCATTCTCTGCATGATCATCCTTTGCAGTTTGACATGAATGTGGATTCTTTTGGACAAAATTTGGAGGAGGCTTCTTTGTCTTTATAGGAGATATCATTGTCTTTGGATTATGTTCTACACTCATCTCTACTAGATTCTAGATTGTCCTATTTAGTAGTGTGGCCTAGAATTCCTATTTGGATTGTGTTAGCTTTCAACGTCAACATAGAGATAGTTGAGCATGCTTCAAATATATCATACTTCATTTACCTTCCCCCATCTTCCTTTCAAGAATGGGAAGAAATCTTGCATACATTCTTGGTTGTGTTTCTTCCTAAGGGGAGAAACGTTGTTCAATGAGATTGGATCATCTTCTACATTCAATGTCGAGCTTCTACCATTGCAGGAGACTCACCATTAAGGGGGATACATAGTCTCTGTTCTTATTTATCTTATTGGGATATTTTTCCTCACATCCAGGGTTTTAGCCTTCTCATGTATCATTGAGATATTTTTTTGTATTTCATCTCTCTTTTGGGGAGGAGTTTTGTCTCACTAGGTTTGCTTGTTTTATCTGTTTGTGAGATATTTCATTTGCATTTGTACATGGGTACCTAATATGGCCTCATTTTTTGGGACTCATCATCTTTTCCATCCTCCTAAGCTATTCTTAAGGGGGGTGTTAGTGTAGGTTTTTATTTTCTTAGTGGGTTAATTTATTTTCCCTTAGTCCTAGGTTTTTCTACACTTAATTAAGCTTGCTTAGGATAATAAAGTGAGTTTATTAC